>CM067366.1:69494513-69712508 GCA_034401795.1 Chaetoderma sp. LZ-2023a | reverse complement strand
TCTCAAAGCTCCCCATTTACGTGCTTCGAAAGATACTATTTCTCGTTGGATAGTTGATGCTATTCAGATGTCGCACAAGATCGCTACAGGAAAGCAGATTGATCGTGCGAATGCCCATGAGGTCCGAGCACTAGCAGCATCATCGGCCCTTTATAAGGGTGTCTCTTTAGAGCAGGTGATGTCTGTAGCACAATGGCATGCCGAGTCGTCATTCACTGATTTCTACCTTCGAGACATCTCCAGCACACTTAATCCAGTAGCCGTCGCCAATCTGTCGAACCTAAACTAAGCCACGTCCGACCACTACTTCGCACACATCACAAAGGACTTCCGCCTACACTGACCAAGCGCTATGCACATGACTGAGTACGACCGTGGATTGGGCCTAGCTCCTGTGATGATCAATAACAGATCGACCATTCAAAAATGGTGAGTTTTTACATTAATTAAGTGACTATAAATATGTTTACTTCCAGTCGAAATACCAGACTGAGTAAGTGAATAGTCTGGTACAAGAGTATATTTATCCTCTCATACAGACATGAGACTCATTCCAATTTGAAAATCTAATCGATATACTGTTAGTTTTTTCAAAGATTTGAAGTTGTAGTAGCTTCTTTGCACTCTACTGGACTGCCCTAGCTGAGACTTGGGGCTGACACGGGTCTGGTGGGTGTTGCATCCCCATGGACATCCCTCTGGTTTTGTGCGGACAAAAGAGGGGGGGGAGCGCGGTCTAGACCATGGAAGTTTAGCACTCTATGAGTCAGATAGCAGAACCCAAGCGTATGCCAGGGTTTTAGTCTCTTCACAACCTTCTCTGTTGGATGGTTGATGAGTGCTGGTTCGAGCCTCACCTCCTCCCACCGGCATTTCCTGGCTGTCGAAATCCGGAGTTTATCATAATAGTACATCTGGTAAGTATTATTCGAAGTAGAATCAAAAAAGCATCCGCTTTTGTTTCTACGAGAATTCTTAATACTTACCAGATGTACTATGGCCCTGCCTCAGCCGCCCCGCTGAGGTGAGGCTGAGCTGCTTTCGCAGTTTGCCAAGGCAAACATAAGACGAATCTGACTGTGATTGGGAATAGACTCGGTACCTGCGGCTATGGTATTCCCGGACACAGTATGGGCAGGACCAGGAGAGTGCGGAGTTTTAATTGTTTATTTTGACCTAGACTGGATAATAGACATTATCATAATAGTACATCTGGTAAGTATTAAGAATTCTCGTAGAAACAAAAGCGGATGCTTTTTTGATACTGTAGCTTTCGTTGTCGGCATGATAAAAGGCTAAAGTGTCTGAGATAGATTATGGGTGGCAAATTCTGTCACATGAATGGTTAGTCTAAGATAAATTGAGATTTCTTTGAATGTAACAGGGTTGTGTGATTACCCGAGATCGCATCGCTAAGTCTACGCCTACTGAAGTGTGGTGCATGAATGATACAATGTGGTATATCCTTGAGACTAACTATGATCACTGGAAGGCACCACCATTCTTTGATAATCGCCGCACACCAGCCATCCACTGTATGGAAAAAATGTCTGCAAAGGTGAGTGTTATAGTTTCATCCAGGCATGCATAGCATTTATAATGTTCACAACATGAAATATTACTGATTATTGTGAAAATCATTTGACTGAAATCTGTTGCTACCTGTTTTGAATCAATTTGTATTTAACATGTTTGACAGATTTTTTTCTCCCCTGGCATGACATGTGAATTGATCTTATTGCAACAAGTGTATCTAATGAAATGTATGCACTTCCACCCCTCCTGCCATACAAGTGTGATGTCTAGCTTCGCACGAACTGGATCATATTAACGGTTTCACCTCTGTAATCCAATTCACATTTCCAGTTTTTCCATCCATCACATGACATCATAATCAACTAAGTGAAATATATGCAGACGTCATAATCATGACATCATGAATGATTCAAAATAGTGTGTCTTTAATGCTTAATAGTCCGACACGTATGAATTGTATGTCTTTGGTATTTAATAAACATGCTGTTGAATATTTTGAAACTAATTTGTCTGGGTGCCTCTTGCTTCACACGAAATGGATCATATGAACGGTTTCAGCTCTGCTATCCAATTCACCTTTCAATTTATCCATCCATCACATGAGGTCCTAATCAACTAAGTGACATGTATGCTGACGTCATAATCATGATGTCATGAATGATTTGAAATAATGCTTTAATGCTTAATAGTCTGACATGTTGTACAAGTTGTACGTCTTTGCTATTTAATAAACATGCTGTTGAATATTTTGAAACTAATTTGACCCAGTCGAATTAAGTTTCTAAATATTCTACAGCTTACCTGCATAGTTTTCTGGAAATTGATAGTCAGGGTGTTCAGAGATCGATGCATCCAAACACGAGCATTGCGTGGTTGGAGCTTAGATAGAACTGGAAAGTTTCACTGCTGTTATACTACTAGATCTCATTTTCGTGGCAACCTCAGAAGTATGTTTCCAGACATTATAGAGAATATATTGTATGTGATGGTGCTGAAATGACTAATATATTTATCATTTAAAATAAAAATTCTTTTATGATCCAAAATGCTGAAAATAATTTCTCAGTACCTGTTAGTCACAATTTTATGTGAAAAGGTCCCCAGACTCCCAAGTCACTCACTTTATTTTGTCATCCATGACAATCCAGATCTACCCTTGATAACCATGTCTGTTTTCACTTCAAGAGTATACTTACCTCCCTAATACTTTTGGATATTGCTAAATATTGGCTTTCACTCAATAAACACTCAGATTTAAAACAGTTAGGTGCCCCTACTGGGCAGGGAGTCAGAGCGTAGTCTGGCGGATGCCAGCCCCACCACCGCGCATGCGCAGACTAGCACTTCCTCTTTGCTAGATTATTGGCAAAGAGATCACACATGTTTTTTTGTTCAATAGCTTTTTCGCTCTCTTAAACTGTTTAAGTGGTGTTTGTTTGGAGTGTTAGTCACTTTTTTGGATGGCGGATAGGAATACGTCGCCACAGGAGGACGGAGGACCTTTAAATCAGGTGACTTCTAGTAAAATTAGCGAGTTTTCTTCCCGGTGTATTGTGTTTCCGGGACTCGCGTTTACCGTGATAAGCGCCTTGGTTGGTTGGGTTATATCAACTCGGTGCTACCTAGGACTAATTTCTCTTTCTGTTTATGTCCACAGGTCTGTATGACGCTAGGTGGTGACGTCACAGTACCAGAGAATTAGTATTCTCTCCACCATGGTTCCATTTCCTACTAACACTGTTAGGTTATCTAACCAAATGAAAAATTATGTCCAGTGAGTTGGAGGCCTGGTATAAAGGTCTTCTCACTTTGCCCTCTTGTTCCAATTCCTTCCCCATGAGGTGGAGAGAGTTAAGAGGCGTGCAGATGGTGGAGTTTCCGGTTCGTCACGTTGGATGGTTTGTCTATACAAAGTGTCAGGTATCTAGTTATTGATAATGTGGTGATGTTAATTATTGTAAACAATCAAAGGGAGATAATTAACATTTTTGCCAGTAAAGAGTTATCTATATGTATCTGATGGTTGTGTAGTCAACTTATCCATTCAGCATACAATTCGTCTTTGCACTTGGATGTTTTGTTGGGATCGAATTTTTCCTGTCACGGGATTAATGACGTCATAATCAGCTGGCTATGTATTTATTAGCAATTCAAGCGCTAGGCTGGTTTTTGATGTATATTGATCTTTATGATCGTTTTCCTTCTCCTTGAGTTGGATTGAGTTTCTAAGCTTAACTAGTTGCTCATACTCCTTGTCCTTTGCCCTGTTTCAGGGACCGGGTTGCGCGTCCTGTGGACGTTTTATGCATGTGAATTTCTGGCCGCATCTGTGTTATCGATGTAGCCCTTGTGGTCCATTGATTAATTGTGACATATGTAAGCACTGGGGGGGCGAGTTAATGTCCGAATTCTTGTGCTGCTTACAGGCGACGGACAAGGTGGTAGTGGAGGAGAAGAAGAAGAAGCGGAAACGAGAGGTTGTAAGTAAGAAGGGTAAGGGGAAGGTCTCGTCCGCGGTGGATATGGAGACCTTCCGGACCGAGATGTTGGGAGAGATGAAGAGGACAATAAAAGATTTGGTTCCAGGGTTGCTTCGTGGCATGCTTCCTGGACCAGATCCTTTATTGTCCTCATCATCGGCTTCGGAGCAGGTAATCCCCGCCTCTGGATCGATTTTCCTTAGTCCGCTTCCGTTGTCCGACGATTCAGAGGTGGCCCCATTAGAGGGGGCGTTCCACGGCCCTGGCAGCAGGCTTATTGCCGCGCCGATAGGGGACCGTGGACGGTTGTCGCTGGAACCCGCTGGCTGCTTATCAGTCCAGGGGTATCCGCACGCCGCGGTGGCCAGTACCTCCTATGGCACCGTTCCTGGTCAGCCCGGGTTAGCTCTCTTTGCTGACCCGGGGTCTAATCTTTCTGACCAGGGTGATGAGGATTACCTGCTAGGGTCGCCGTCTGACGACGTGGACATGGATGAAGACGTTTGTGCACCCCTCGCGGGGAATACAGGCGCTTTTTTCCACGGTATTACTCACCCTGGAGTAAGGTCCGCGGTTCAGGTGGTGGCCCAGGGCGCTGCTGATGGCCAGCGGTACCGCATACCTCGGCTTGCCGAGAGTGTAGCTGGTGCTGGCCGGGCCCGTGGTAGGGCTATATATACCCCGCGCTCTACCGCGGTGCCTGCTCCTGGTCAAACCAGTGATATTCTCATGCCGGTGCTGTCAGGCCCGCATGTTTTCCCTGGCTTGCCAGGTGTATCAGCGTACCCGCCGTCAAGCTCTACTGCTTGCGCTCAGGAGGAAGACGAAGGACCCCGTCTTGTAGAGCGCTCGCAGTTAGCCACGGAGGAGGATTGGTATGACGCTTGCCAGTGGTTGGTGAGCGTTAGGCCTGATCTGCCCGTGGAGCAGTCGGCTAGCCACCGTGTTCACACGCCGTGGTTAGCTGGGAAACCAACTGCTAACGCTATGCCTTCTCTGCCGCTGGCGGAGCATGTCGTTGACATGTTCAAGGCGGCGGAGGCGTCCATTAACACGAGTGGACGTCTCGCGAAGACCCCTCGCGAGGTGGCCAGGCGTTGTCGCATCGTGCCCCTGGACTACCAGCGGTACGGTGTGGTACCCAAGCCCAGCGTGGATGACCGCGCGGCTTTGGGTGAGGATACGCGGCCAGGATCCCGTTCTGACGCGGGGGTCTTGTGCGCGAACGCGTTGCGTTCGGCGAATACCGCGTTGCGTGATGCGGAGGAGAGTGGGAGGGCTTCGATTGCCGCTCTGTCCCACGTCTCCCAGCTGTTACAGGGGGTAGTAACGGCATCCGCATCGCGCCAGCCAGGCCCGCTCGCGGTCCAGCGAACCATCCAGGATGGTATTAACCTGGCGCTGGACTGTATGACGCGGGCGGTGACCAGGAGTGTCAGGGCAAGACGCACATTTGCCCTGGACAATCTGTGCCCGTCTCAGGACCTGTATAATAGGCTACTCCGTACGCCTATGACGGGTCCTGGTCTTTTTGGAGGTGAGGGATGTCGCCACCTCCAGGAGACGGTCACCCTGGTGAATAACCAGAGGGCGCTGCGCGAACAGTTTGAGGTACTGCGTCGTGCTAACGTTCGCGCCGCGGCCCCTGCGTATCGTCCCCTGCAGGCTCGAGGTGGTGCTGGCCAAGTCAGAGGCCAGCCGCCGTCGCAGCGCCGGCCTCAGCCGCGTGCGATTCGGCCAGCAGTGAGGGGGGCGCAGGCTCCTCAGCCGCCGTCAGCCAGGCAGCCGCCCGTGCACCGAGGTGCGCGCGGGGCGGGGCGGGTCGCGCGAGGATCTGGGCGTGGTTATCGTTCCTGACAGGGCGCTTACCGCGGTAAGGACCACGCCGGTGTGTATGGCGACGGAGACAGTGCCGCTCTTGCATGCCTTGTGTCCACCGCGGTCCCTAGGTGGACCGGTGGGAGGCCGGCTAGCCGACCACATGCAAGAGTGGGAACGGTTAACTCAGGACCGTTTAGTCTTGCGATGGCTTTCCGTGGGGTATCATCCAGAGTGGATGACAGGCCCGCCGTCGCGACTGTCTCTGGTGCCAGTCTGGACTCCCATTCCGAGAGATCCAGATCAAAGGTTGTGTATCGAGGAGGAGATAAATTCCCTCGTACAAAAAGGAGCTATTCAGCCGGCACAAAGGTGTCCGGGCTTCTATTCAACCCTGTTCTTGGTAACAAAACGCACCGGTGGGTGGAGACCGATTCTCAACCTCAAGCCATTGAACAAGTTCATCGAGACGCCCAGTTTCAAGATGGAAACGGTGCGCTCGGTGTTGGCGGGGTTGGAGAGGGGGATGTGGACGGCGTCGATAGATTTGAAGGACGCTTATTTCCACATCCCCATCCACAGGAGTTTCTGTCGCTTCCTGAGATTTGCATTCCAGGGCAGACAGTGGGAATTCAGGGTGTTGCCCTTCGGAATTTCCACGGCTCCTCGGGTTTTCACCCGTGTGGTTCTTGCGATCACAGCATACCTCCGCAGGAGAAGCATAGCAGTCCACACGTACATAGACGACTGGCTGTTGAAAGCGCACACCCGGGAAAGTTTGTCCGCCAATCTGGAGATTGTTTTGAAAATTCTCACAGACTTGGGCTGGATGATCAATTTCCCAAAAATCAGAGCTGACTCCATCCCAGAAGTTTGTTTACCTGGGGATGTTCTTCGATCTGGAGACAGGATATGTTTATCCTACTCAGGAGAGAGTTCAAATACTCATCTCGTTGATTCAGTCAGTGTGCGACAGTCGTCATGTCCTGGCACGGGTTTACTTGAGAATGCTGGGGTTGATGGTTTCGTTGGAACCAGTCATTCCTCAGGCCGCCTTACGCAGGCGGCCGATCCAGTTGTTTCTCATGACACAATGGACCCAGAGTACAGGTTCGCTGGACTCGAATGTGTCAGTGTTGGCGCCTCTGATTCACCACCTGCAATGGTGGTTGAATACAGAGAATCTCTTACCGGGGGTTTTGCTAACCCCTCCCCACCCTCAGGTGACTGTGTATACAGATGCATCGATGGAGGGCTGGGGAGCTTGCCTGGAAGAATCCACGATATCAGGGCTTTGGAATCTGGAACAGTCACAGGAACATATAAATCTACTGGAGCTAAGAGCAGTAGTCCTGGGCCTGGAACATTTCTTACAGAAAGTTCAGGGCAAGATTGTTCTTATTCGTTCAGACAACTCAACAGTTGTGACTTACATAAACCGCCAGGGCGGAACGAAGTCGCCCAGTCTCTGTATGATGACATGGAAACTGCTTTGTTGGTGTCTGGATCACCAGATTACCTTGAAAGCAGTTCATATTCCGGGAAGGTTAAACCTGCTAGCAGACTCATTGAGCCGAAGGATGAGTGTTTTACCCACGGAATGGCAACTAAATCAATGTGTGGCGGATCGTCTGTTCGACCATTGGGGGAAACCCAACATCGATTTGTTCGCAACGAAGAAGAATGCGAAGATGACGACGTACGTCTCTCCGATTCCGGATCCAAGCGCTTTCGCAACAGATGCGTTAGCTATCAGCTGGGGGAGAATGTATGCATACGCATTCCCTCCAGCAATCCTGATTCCAAAAATTCTTCAGAAAATCAGACAAGAGGAATGCCAAGTGCTTCTGATCGCCCCGGATTGGCCAAGCCGATCATGGTATACGGATCTGCTGGACCTTCTGGTCTGCAATCCGGTTCCTCTGCCTCTGATGGACGATATTATCTTCCAGGGCAAGGCCCTTCACAACAATCCGTCAATGTTCAGATTGACTGCATGGATGTTGTCAAGGAATCTAGAATTAAGGAGGGCTTTTCTGAGCAAGCAGCCATGTTTATGGCCAAAGCCAGGAGGGGGTCAACCTCCAGAGCATATAATTATAAAATCAACAGATTTGCAGAATGGTGCTCAAAAAGATGTATTGATCCAATGGATTCATCTATTCAAGTAGTAGCTGATTTCCTCTGTCACCTCTATGATGCCTATAGCCTCAAGCCTAACTCTATTGCTGGTTATAAGTCAGCATTAATGTCTGTTATTCCTTGCTTGGCTAAGAGGGGAAGTGATGAAGTAAATACATTGAATGTATTAATTAAAGGCATGGGCAATCTAAGACCAAGGAATCCTCCTGTGATTCCGTCTTGGAGTTTATCGCTAGTGCTTCAAGTACTAGGTGATAAGCCTTTTGAACCACTTAGTTCCATTTCTATGAAACTATTAACACTGAAGACTGTGTTTTTAATTGCTGCGGCCTCGGCTAGGCGTAGGAGTGAGATTCATGCCTTATCAGCCGAGGATGACCGTTTTGTGGTTTCAGGGGAAGGCCTTAAGCTGCTACCTAGGATTAATTTCTTGACTAAAAATCAGTCGTTGAAATATCCAGGTCAACCTATTATTTTGCCTGCTTTAACTAGATATGATCCTAATTCTAAAGCATGGTGTCCCGTCCGGGCGCTGCGCCGGTACAAACAACGTACGGCGGCATGGCGCACCGACCAGTCAGCGTTATGGTTGTCATATATTGAACCCCATGGGAGGGCTTCTAAGGACACCATTTCCAGGTGGATTGTGGAATGCATTCAGTTTTGCCATAAATCCGCCACCGGGAAGCAGGTTGACGTGGCCAAGGCTCACAGTGTCCGCGGCGTAGTGACATCCACGGCCCTATTTAATGGGGTCCCTGTGGATGATATTATGTCGGTGGCTCAGTGGCACTGTGAGTCAAGTTTTACAGACCATTATCTCCGTGACACCTCTAATCCTCTCGCCTTGTCGGTTTTGAAAAAATAAATCGGTTTATATTTTTTGAGGTGATTTCCTCATTACTTATATATATCACAATTAATTTATGGAAACACCCACTTTTTTGGGCCTGCGTCAGTCTTTACCGATGGGAAGATGATGTCAGCAGCCATTTCAACAAGGTCAGTCTTGTTCATGTGTTGTCCGTTGTTGATTGTATTGTCACGATTACCCGTTATTAATATGGTGATGGTTTGTGTATTTGTGTGGTTCATTGTTGAGAGTTACGAAAATGGAGCTTTTTCGTCTCTGTCCTGTAGTACATGGCACTTGTACGTAGAGAGCGTATAGGACATTGAGGTCAGTCGACTCTTCCTCCCAGGAAGGAGGGGGGGGGGAGCGCATATGACATTCGGTCATCTCTCATACATCGGTCGTGTTATCCGATGGTTAGTCAAATCCTGACTGTTTTTTCTTACAGTTTCAGAAGTTTTAGTGCCTTAAACGCAGAAAAGCGTATTGGGATGAGCTGGTCTTTTGACCTCGCCTCCCTCCCGCCAGATTCACTTTCGAATTCTGGCAATATCAAAAGTATTAGGGAGGTAAGTATACTCTTGAAGTGAAATAAACGAAATCTAGGATTTCTTTTTTCACGAGAGAGTTGATACTTACCTCCCTAGATACGGACCCGGCCTCTCCACCCCACAGAGGCTCGGTCTTCAGGCTCTTAATAGTTGCATGTGTGTCAGCCAATAATCTAGTCAGAGGAAGTGCTAGTCTGCGCATGCGCGGTGGTGGGGCTGGCATCCGCCAGACTACGCTCTGACTCCCTGCCCAGTAGGGGCACCTAACTGTTTTAAATCTGAGTGTTTATTGAGTGAAAGCCAATATTTAGCAATATCCAAAAGTATTAGGGAGGTAAGTATCAACTCTCTCGTGAAAAAAGAAATCCTAGATTTCGTTTAGTTCACAAAAATAGTTGCCACGTGTCATTGAATTGCATGCTTCAAAGTCTGATCATTATGAATTGAAAAGTAGTTTCTGACATCAAATACCATTGCTTTGAATGACCAGTCAAATTTGACCATTATATTTATGATGAATGCTTCCCCACCCCTACGCCCACCCCCACCTCAACTTTCAAAATTTGCACTTAATATGAGTGCAATATGCTACATTGATTTTGATTGGGTAATGTCGACAAATTCACATAATGGAGTTGTATCTACTTTAATAGCATATTTAAAGTCATCTCTATAACTGGTATGCTAATTTTTGTGAAACATTGTTGGAGCGAATCGAGCTCAGCATAGAATATTCTCTGCAGTGGTCCTAAGGAATGTCCATTTACAGGCCAAGAGACTACTAATTTTTAAAGATTTACCACTGGAGTGACTGGTCCGATAACCAAGCCAGTATTCCAATTGATAAATTTTCAAAGATCGTCTTGATCTGTAAATTGCCATTCACTATGCGGAGATATAAATTTCCTTTGACCAATAAAGGCCTAAAAATCTGAATTTTAACTCTCAGAGAGGAGACTGTTCAATGTACTCTCAAGCTTGTTTGAGTTTAATAGTGAATTTGCTGATATTTCAGAATGTGACTGTGTCTGGGATCTATAATGTCCTGTCATCAAAACCTGTGCTAAATAAGGTAAGCGTGAAAATGAGAAATTAACACTAATGGTCAACCCAGGCAAAGAGGGCTTCTATACTGGTCTTGAGAAATGCATACCCGAGCCAGTCATTCTAGTGGTAATTTATCAAAAATACTCTTCACTTGACATGCAAATGGACATTCATTAGGCAGAAACTTCAATTTTCTTGACCATTTAAGGATTAATACTCCTATAAATATGTTTTACGCCTTTCAATCCTGCATCCGAGATATGAAAAATATCTGTAGAAAATATTTTGGAGAAATTAATGGATAGATCCGATCTGTCATTCAAATATATGATGTCATAATCAATTACATAATATGTAGGTTGACATCACAATCAAAATGTGTATTGAATGACGTATCTAGGTCAGTAATGAACATTGAATAATTCGTCAAGTGTGAGAATTGTATGTCTTTACTATTTAATAAACATTCCGCTTAAAAGTTTGAAACTAAATTGCCTGGGCATCGTTGCTGCCTTAGGCAGCAACGGCACCCAGTCAAGATAGTTTCAAAATATTCAACATGTTTCCTTTATAGTTACCTTCACATTGGGATTCTGGGAATTCAGGATTCGTATATAAATCGATCCCAACACATGCAAAGCTGCTGCATGAGCGGAGTTTAGCTAGAAATGGGCGTGGCATAGCTAGAAATAGATCCCTCTATTACAATGGAATATTGTCACTGCCTAGTGTGATAACAACTTCTAATTAAATTTATTACAAATTAATGAAATTATTCAACAGCTTATCTGCCTTATGTTCGGTAAAAGGAAAAAACATGGTTTCAAAAGAGCTGTCTCTAACAAAACTTCCTCTATACTGAATGAAAATATTTTAACAGAGTGCTTTCCCCAGCATCCTTTAAATGAGACGCTTATGACGTAATATATGCCTATCTGACGTATGACGTTTCGCATGCAATTACGTCGCAGATTAAAAACAATGTTTTGTTTTCGCGAGTCACCTCCAAACATGTTTTATGAAATAGCAGAGTTCAATAGGAGAAACTGTTTTACAAACTTCCCTACTGAACAGGCTCCTGTATTGTGTGGGATACAAGAATCTAATTGGTTAGATTCTTCTTTGGCCATA
Source organism: Chaetoderma sp. LZ-2023a (assembly GCA_034401795.1). Lineage (NCBI taxonomy): Eukaryota > Metazoa > Mollusca > Caudofoveata > Chaetodermatida > Chaetodermatidae > Chaetoderma > Chaetoderma sp. LZ-2023a. Next base: position 69,700,950 of record CM067366.1, on the reverse strand, counting down.
ATTGATTATCCGAAGTTTCCAGTAATCATTTGAAAGATTATTTCCCATTGGTAGTAGGCTTCTAATCTTGTATACAGAAATTTGGTTGGCGACCATCTTGGATGTCCATAAATTTTGTGCTTCTAAGAACTACTGCATAAGATGTTCAAGGTGACCAGCATGTCCTCTGGGCCTCTTGATTTTTTTATGACAAGTCCTGAAAAAATTACATTTACATAATTTTAGTCAGCTGATCTTATGACATACGAGGTCTGCCCGGGACTTTACTACCTTGTACGTGTATTTATAAGCTAACCAGATATTCAACCGATTTCTCCATGCATCTCACAGAATTTATATTTTCTACCTACAGTTAAAATGCTAAAATAAATAAGGATAGATGTATATCTAAGTATGCAGCTTGACTTCCATGTTTTATGTTTTGCCATTTTCCATGATTCAGGACATTGGTCATCATCTTTAACCCTTTTGCCCTCGAATTCATTCAAGAAAATTAGAGAAAATGTCCATTAGCAGACCAAGAGAAGACTGTTTTTGAAAATCTACCAGTGGAATGACTGGATCGGTTATCGAGCCAGTCATTCCAGTGGTAAATTAAAAAAAATAGTCATCTCTTGGTCTGCAAATGGACCATTTCAGAAGCCGCTTTTGGCTGATATAAGTGTTAAAGGGTTAACCCTTTCACGATGAAGGTGGCCAAGACCAGCCTCTGTAGTAGTCTTGGGGAATGTCCATTTGCAGGCCAAGAGAAGACGATTTTTGAAAATTTACCACTGGAATGATCGAGTCAGTCATTCCAATGGTAAATTTTCAAAAATAGTCCTCTTGGCCTGCACATGGACATTCAATAAGTAAATAATTTATTCTTTTTCAACAAATTTAGTCATTAAAGGGTTAATGGTCAAATTTAGTCAATAAAATTAAAAGAATTTGCTCAGTACATGTTTAAATGTCCATTTGACAGCCGAGAGTAATTTTTAAAAATTTATCTCTAGAATGACTGACAGGGATTTTTTACAAAATAGTCTTCTCTTGGCCTGCAAACACACATTCCTCAAGTCCATGCAGAGGCCAGTTTTGACCGGCTGAACAATTAAACGGTGAACCCGTGTTGCGCTAAGCTAGGCTGATAATGTCAAGCGTCCACAACAAGCGAGCAGAGATGATTGGTAGACTGCAAAGGACAAGGTTGAATGCATCAATAAACCTATCTTTAGTAATTCGCACATCAAGACGGAGGGGGTGGGGCGGGTGAGCGAATTTCATAAAGATAGAAAATATGGCAATCTTGTACTATTTTGAGATAGAACATGTATTATATATAAATGTATGTAAAATTCTCCCAAATCCAATTCTTACATAATTATATATGTAACCTTATTGGTATCTTCTAGGTACATTTATCCGAGACGCATTACTATATTCATGATGGTGTTTTATTGCAGCTGACAACATACACAACTGTGATGCAAGTGGCAACTGGAGCCATGGAAACATACCTACAGTACTGCCCGGATCCATGTTTCCCATGGTAACCCGTATAATCCATGACAACTTGTGATAACTTGATGATAACAGAGCTATTTAATCGAAATTTTTATTTATTAGTTATAATATAGTTATAATAAAATAATTATCTATCAGCCAACCCTGTCCTATATAATGTCACCAGCCATGAGACGATTGACAGTTTCTTGACCTAATTTGACAATTTTTAACCCTTTAATGGGCATACCGGCCTTTGCTATGGTCTTGTGGAATGTCCATTTACAGGCCAAGAAAATAAAGTTTTTGATATTTTGCCACTGGCTCGATAACCGAGCCAGTCATTCCAGTGGTAAATTTTCCAAAATAGTCCTTTCTTGGCGTGTAAATGGACATTCAATAAGCAAATATTCTGATTTTCTTGACCAAATTTGACCATGAAATGGTTAGAGTTAATGCTGACCAGATATCATAGGAACTAACTGTTGGGGCCAAAATATACTCTGTTTCTATGAAACGTGATTTCACTGGAGAGATCTAATCTGTCACTCAAGTATCTGATGTCATAATCAAATATGCCACATGTTAGCCGAGTCGCAAACAGAACAATGTAGGTCCATCTCGAAAGCTCTGTGTGATGCACGTGGAAATCTCCATGTGATGCACATGGATAGCACCATGGAGGTATGTGGATAGCTTCATGGTTGTACGTGGATAGCTCCATGGATACACGTGGATAGCACCATGGATACACGTGGATAGCTCCATGGTTGTACGTGGATAGCTCCATGTGATGCACATGGATAGCTCCATGGTTGTACGTGGATAGCTCCATGTGATGCACGTGGCTAGCTCCATGGATACGTGGATAGCACCATGGATACACGTGGATAGCTCCATGGTTGTACGTGGATAGCTCCATGTGATGCACATGGATAGCTCCATGGTTGTACGTGGATAGCTCCATGTGATGCACGTGGCTAGCTCCATGGATACACGTGGATAGCTCCATGGATACACGTGGATAGCTCCATGGATGCACGTGGATAGCTCCATGGATACACGTGGATAGCACCATGGTTGTACGTGGATAGCTCCATGTGATGCACGGGATAGCTTCATGGATGCATATGGATGCACGTGGATAGCTTCATGGATGCACGTGGATAGCTCCATGGATACACGTGGAAAGCTCCATGGATGCATGTGGAAAGCTCCGTGGATAGCTCCAAAGATGCACGTGGATAGCTCCATGGATGCATGTGGAAAGCTCCATGGATGCACGTGATAGCTCCATGGATGCATGTGGATAGCTCCATGGATGCATGTGGATAGCTCCATGGATACACGTGGAAAGCTCCATGGATGCATGTGGATAGCTCCATGGATACACGTGGATAGCTCCATGTGATGCACGTGGATAGCTCCATGGATGCACGTGGAAAGCTCCATGTGATGCACGTGATAGCTCCATGGATACACGTGGATGGCTCCATGGATGCATGTGGATAGCTCCATGGATACACGTGGAAAGCTCCATGGATACACGTGGAAAGCTCCATGTGATGCACGTGGATAGCTCCATGGATACACGTGGATAGCTCCATGGATACACGTGGATAGCTCCATGTGATGCATGTGGATAGCTCCATGGATGCACGTGGAAAGCTCCATGTGATGCACGTGATAGCTCCATGGATGCACGTGATAGCTCCATGGATGCATGTGGATAGCTCCATGGATACACGTGGAAAGCTCCATGGATACATGTGGAAAGCTCCATGTGATGCACGTGGATAGCTCCATGGATGCATGTTGATAGCTCCATGGATGCATGTGGATAGCTCCATGGATACACGTGGAAAGCTCCATGGATACACGTGGAAAGCTCCATGTGATGCACGTGGATAGCTCCATGGATGCACAGGGTCTGAAATAAGGAGAGTCAATTTGATCTGACAAAAAAGCGGAAGTTGACTAACCTGATGGGGGGTCTGGGGGTCCTCCCCCGGAAAATGTTTAAATCTAGATGCTCTCAGAGGCCATCTCCTGCATTTCTGGAGAAAAATATAGGTTTTCGGTTGGCTGTGAAATTGTTCTATTTTTTACCCATTTTGTCCTGAAAAAGTCAAATAGACTAAGACATTTTCAGGAGAAAATGCATAAAGATAGAACAATTTCATAGTCAACTGTAGGACCCAGAAAATGAGGACTTAACCACTTATACTCGGTCCTCCATTTAGAAAGGGTTGCCCCTTTGGGCACTTTTCGCTCAGATGCCATTTTAGCAACACATCAACTGCTGTCACAGTCATGTACAATTAAATTTTAAAAAAATTTCACTTTAGAACACATTAGTCAAAAAAGGCTTGTGATAGTTTTCCTGATAAATGTTCACTTGCAGGTCAAGAGATTATTTTTGAAATTTTCCATTGAAATGGCTTATTCAGTAACTGAGACAGTCATTCCCATGGTAAATTTTCAAAAATAATCTCTTGACCTGCAAATGGCCATTAACTATTTTTAATTAAAATTTTTAGACAAATTTGACCATTAAATGGTTAATTGTAGAATGCGAATATAATGGTAACGCGCGTGTTGTAAAGTGTCTTCTACAGTGCGATTATTTATGAACTTGCTTTCTTCACTTCTATTGTGAGAAAACTCGCCCGCTATTTCATTGGTTTTCTATATACAGCTACCAAGGAAATCGCGAGGAAGAATTAGCTTCTTCAGTATCGAAGGCGTGAAAGAACGCGTCTCAAACTTCTGTGAAAATCTCTCAAGTAATGTCATTGGATTTTCTAGATATAATTATGTCCAACAACCAATGAAATTGCGAGACCAAATTCTCTTCTCATGACAGAAGGTGTGTAAGAACACATCACTAACTCGTGCGCAGTGGCCGATTTTGTAGATCCGCCATTGCTAAATTTGCATCGACTCGATCATTTTCAGACTAGCGAAATGACATGATTTTGAGTGGTATCATTTATCAGATGTTCTATGCAATTTTATCTGTCATTTATTCGCCGTATGACTTAATTTTCAAGTCACTCACGGTCTATATCCCTCATTAGAAATCAGAAAATTTGCCAGTATAAAAGGTTTACACTATTCCCGGGACAATTAGCTATTGTAAGACCACCCTCTAGGATGAATTTGCCGGTATGACGCGTTTTGACAGATCACGAATACTGGTAACCAAGATGAATATCGTTTTCACTTAGAAATGACGCACAAACGCGCGCTCGATCGATCTATCGTATTTGAGTGTGATACCAACATTGTTCACTTGTTCTCTTTTTCCAAAATTTGCAAATTTTCCCCAAAAATCATGTACAGTAAAAAATTTTTACCCATCCGGATTTGATCGGACATGACCGATGTCCGACCGTTATTTCATATCCTGGATGCATGTGGATAGCTCCATGGATGCAGGTGGATAGCTCCATGGATGCATGTGGAAAGCTCCATGGATGCACATGATAGGTCCATGGATGCACGTGGATAGCTCCAAAGATGCACGTGGATAGCTCCATGGATGCATGTGGAAAGCTCCATGGATGCACGTGATAGCTCCATGGATGCACGTGGATAGCTCCAAAGATGCACGTGGATAGCTCCATGGATGCATGTGGATAGGTCCATGGATACACGTGGATAGCTCCATGTGATGCACGTGGATAGCTCCATGGATACACGTGGATAGCTCCATGTGATGCACGTGGATAGCTCCATGGATACACGTGGATAGCTCCATGGATACACATGGATAGCTCCATGTGATGCACGTGGATAGCTCCATGGATGCATGTGGATAGCTCCATGTGATGCACGTGATAGCTCCATGGATGCACGTGATAGCTCCATGGATGCACGTGATAGCTCCAAAGATGCACGTGGATAGCTCCATGGATGCATGTGGAAAGCTCCATGGATGCATGTGATAGCTCCATGGATGCACGTGGATAGCTCCATGGATGCATGTGGATTGCTCCATGGATACACATGGATGCATGTGGATAGCTCCATGTGATGCACGTGGATAGCTCCATGGATACATGTGTATAGCTCCATGGATACACGTGGATAGCTCCATGGATACACGTGGATAGCTCCATGTGATGCATGTGGATAGCTCCATGTGATGCACGTGGATAGCTCCATGGATGCATGTGGATAGCTCCATGGATACACATGGATGCATGTGGATAGCTCCATGGATACAGGTGGATAGCTCCATGGATGCATGTGGATAGCTCCATGGATGCAGGTGGATAGCTCCATGGATGCATGTGATAGCTTCATGGATGCACGTGGATAGCTCCATGGATGCACGTGGAAAGGTCCATGGATGCCCGTGTATAGCTCCATGGATGCATGTGGATAGCTTCATGGATGCACGTGGATAGCTCCATGGATGCAGGTGGATAGCTCCATGGATGCACGTGGAAAGGTCCATGGATGCCCGTGTATAGCTCCATGGATGCACGTGGATAGCTCCATGGATGCACGTGGAAAGGTCCATGGATGCCTGTGTATAGCTCCATGGATGCATGTGATAGCTTCATGGATGCACGTGGATAGCTCCATGGATGCACGTGGAAAGGTCCATGGATGCCCGTGTATAGCTCCATGGATGCATGTGGATAGCTTCATGGATGCACGTGGATAGCTCCATGGATGCATGTGGACAGCTCCATGGATGCACGTGGAAAGGTCCATGGATGCCCGTGTATAGCTCCATGGATGCATGTGGATAGCTTCATGGATAGCTCCATGGATGCATGTGGATAGCTTCATGGATGCACGTGGAAAGGTCCATGGATGCCCGTGTATAGCTCCATGGATGCACGTGGATAGCTTCATGGATGCACGTGGATAGCTCCATGGATGCACGTGGATAGCGCCATGGATGCATGTGGATAGCTTTTATGCATAATTCCACAAATTGTATTCTTATATAGGCCTACGCAAAAGGTGCTCTTATGATGAATCATTATAAAGAGATCAGATTTCACATTCACGCTGTTGCTGCCTGTTATCAAATTAGTTTCAAAATATTCGACAGAGTGTTTATTAAATAGTAAAGACATACAATTCGTAAAACATATCGGACTATTAAGCATTTTAGACGGACTAAATCGAGCTCTTGATGCTGTAATTTATTACGATGTCATCCTACACATCACATAGTTGATTATGATTTCATATGATGGATGGATAAACTGGAAAGGTCCATGTACTTCAATAATATTGCTGAGTGTGACTTCTAAATTCCATTCCAATTCATGTGATAGTACTGGGACTGGTTTCACAATGGTTGCTAATTTACATCCTGTCATAAAGTAGAAAACGACCAATCAGAATACTGGATTTTAGATTTATACCGTACTTATGTAGCAGCCCTGGTTTTCATATTGGAGACAGTACCACCTTACATGAACATTGGTTCCAATATCAACACCAGTTCTCTCATATGAATACAATGGAGGTATCTAATTTGAAAAAAAGATTTTCTGGTCCCAACAGCTGCATGGTCCTTCTAGAACAGGGTTGGATGTATATTAAATTATATTTTTATATGATGCTTATAAACTATGACGACACCCGGTTATTTTATACGGTGTTAATTTGTAATTTTGATGTCATAATGTTAAAGATGATCAAATCTATTCATTACCCGTAGAATATCCTGTCTACGCATCCGAGGTTGTGAATTGTGATATATTCTTAAAAGTTTTTATATGCACCAGAATAATTGCTCTTCAATGCAATACTGTCAATGGGACAGATTGCACCATTAGCTAATTCAGCTAACATTTACTAGGATCTTAGGGTGATAGAATGGGATCATTCCATTTTGAAAAGGGTTGATCAATAACCTTTGCCCCGCTATGTTGCCAGGGATAAATTTGATAAAAATACTTTTCTTGACCAGCAAATGGACATTGACTAAGCAACAATTTGGATTTTCTTGAACATTAACCCCTTAATGGTCAAGCTGGCTAAAACTGACCCTGCAGAGGTCACGAGAAATAGACAAAGCTATTTTTATAACCCACCTAAAATTTGGCTTGGTATTATCTGATGTTACCATCCGTGCAAGTGGGCGGGTAGGTGGACAGGCGGGCAGCAGTGATTTCCGGATAATAACTCCATTACCATTTTTCGGATCGCTTTGAAACTTCATAAGGTGGGTAGACTCGGGCTGGGAAAGAAACCTATCGAAATTAACGGTGATCCGAAATTCAAGATGTCTGCCAGCCACTGGTGGCCATTTTGAAAATTGGTTTCAGGCTGATAACTCTGTTACCGTTTATCGGATCGCTTTGAAACTGCATAGGGTGGTAGGACTAGGTCTGGGGAAGAAACCTATCGAAAGTGACGATGATTTGAAATCCAAGATGACTACCACTGGCCATCTTGAAAATTGGTTTCCAGATGATAACTCAATTTCTGTTTAGCGGATTGCTTTGAACCTTCATAGGATGGCTGGACTGAGTCTAAGGAAGAAAGTTATCCAAATTTAGATGATCTGAAATCCAATATAACCTCAATTACACCAGCAGCCATCTTGAAAATTGGGTTACGGATGATAACTCCATAACCATTTAGTGGATCACTTTGAAACTTAATAGGATGACTGGTGGGGGGGGGGGGGGGGGGGGTTGAACAGTGACTGTTAAACACTTAATTAAGGAGTTAAGCATAGCATCTGCTAGAACATAGTGCTTTCTAGATCAACAGCTTTTATTATTACCATGCTCCAAATGGTCACAAATTTTCCTTTCAGACTAATCCTGCTAACTGGGGCTTTGTACTACCGTACAATAAGGGTTAAAATTGTTGTTGATCAACTTTATGATTTTGTTGTTAACTGTTAATATTTCTTTCAGTAGAACTATTTCGTGCTGTGTTTTGAATAAGATATAATGTACAAAGACCAAGAATTATAAACGTGTGTACCACTAAACACCAGTCTGCTGAATATTTTAACACTAATTTGATGGGGAGCTGTTGCTGCCATAAATTCCCGCTCAAATTATTTTTAAAACATTAAAAATCTGTCCTGTAATTGTGGCTTTAATGTAAGACACCAGGATGTCAGTGAAGGAGGTATATACATGTTTATACATATACATGATGTGTTCTCTGTTATTCTTATTGTGTTTGCCTTGAATATAATCTGTAGTATTATTTGTCCTTTTACACGTATGTGTATATTTATGTGGTGGTCATACGTGAGTAGTACTTATTTTCTACAGTGCGGTTTATGCATGTGCAGCTAGGTTCTGAAAAGTATTTGACTATCATAGTCAGTGCATTCGCAATTAGTATTCAATCGTAATTGGATTGATCGCTGAATACAGACTACACATCCATAATGGATAATGCATCACGCCCATGCGAAAACATGGCCTTAAACATTCAAACAATACCATGATTAATTAAGCTGTAATTATTTGCTGCTACCTTATGCTGTTTTGAGCCCTGTTTGAGCAGCTTCTATTGTCTCGTGTTACGTTAACTCTTTACCATGAAGAAATTTAAGGGTTAAACTTTTAATGTGGCTATTTACAAAATACTCTTGTCATTCCATATCATTACAGTATACAGTACCGCTCAGAAATAACATGTTTTCAAAAGAAAATAAAACATGCTGTTGAATATTTTGAACATAATTGGATCGGAAGACATTGCTGCCTAAGGCAGCAATGTCTTCCAATCCAAGTATGTTCAAAATATTTAACAGACCATTTCTTACTAACCAACATGTTTTTGTTTAGGAAATATTCTAACTTATTTATGAGCTGTACTGTACATCTGCACAGTTGTACATTATATATATATATATAAATACAAATTTAATTTAACTGCAGAAGAAATACTTACTCTGTCACCAAAGATAGGGATTGTGTGTATAAATAGATTGTCTTTATATATATTGATTTCTATGCACTCCTTACTTTAAAATTATATTCAATTTCAAGTCATTGATAATTGTGGATTGCTTATTCTGATACTGTATTCATGTTTATTTTTTTTTTAAACTGTACCTGGTCTTAAGTGACTGATTTACAGGTGAAATAAAAGCTACAGCACAACTCAGAAATAACTTCATTCCAAAGCAACAAAAAAAATTAAACTCGCTCTTGAATATTTTGAACATAATGGACATTGATGTTTAAGGAAGCAATGTCTGTCAATCCAATTATGTCCAAAATATTCAACAGCACATTTGTTATATGGTGTTCAAAATTGTAGGCCAGTGGTAGAAGGGGGAGAATCGCCACCGGAAGAGGGACAAAATTTCAGCCAACTTTTCTAGATCATTTTTTGCATAGATTAGGAATCTGAAAGGTGATCAACCAGGCCGTTTCTAAGATATCGAGGGTCAAATGTGGTCAGTTATTACAGTTTACTATATTACTCATTCTGAAAGCTAAAATGCAGTGTCCCTGAGATTTGTATGTTTCCAGGTGTCTAATCTTTATTAAAAACAACAAATCAAATCATTTGAAAGCTAAAATATCTCAAAAACAGTTCTGAACTCGGATGATGACCTTTCAGATTCGTAGTCCACATACAAAACTGGTCTAGAAAGGTTGGATGAAATTTTGTCTGTCTTCTAGTGGTTATTCTCCCCCTTCTACCACCGGTCTATTGTACTTTCTAACATGTTTCTCTTCTTGCTTTGGAAACAGGTTCGTTTATTTATGAGCTGTACTATGTAGTCGCGCCCTGTCTTTATTGACTGACTTAAAGGGGAAATGAATATAATATGAGTGCAAATCCTACGCAACATGTCAATGTATATACATGTATGAATGAGTATCTTAAATATCTTTAGCAAAATATTTTCAAAGAAATTTCATTTACAAATCTCGTACAGTGAGCGATGGATTTTCTGTTAGGTCTGCCATGATTTTTTCTCAAGTGATGTCATTAATGAACAGAAGTCTAATTTAAAGGAATGGTTCTATCCATCATTCAAGTATACTATGTCATAATCGCATACGTCACTTGTAGGCTGCCGTTAGAATCAAAGTGACATATTAAAACTCTGTCATGAAGCTCGAAAAAATCTGTCAAGTGTACAAATTGTTTGTCTTTGATAAATTTACAATGGAAAAAAATATTTTGTTGAATAATTTGAAACTAATTGGCAGCAATAGCACCCAGTCAAATTAGTTTCAAAATATTCAACAGTTTACCTGTATAGTTAGTAGTTAACCTGAAATTGGGAATTCATGTTTCAAATTATATAAATCGATTCCAACATGCATACAAGTGAGCGGAGGTTAGCTAGAAATTGGCGAGGCACAGCTCTAAATGGATCCCTCCATTATAATGTTACAATGTACACTGATAGACTACTGTTATATCATGGGAATCATAACTTCTATTTCACGTGAAACGCCATCAATGCTGAGTATGGGTTCTAATTATGTTAACCAAAGAGCACAAAACTCCTTTTGGGGGCCACAACATTTTCCTTTGACCCCATGATTTAACCCTTTCTTAGTCAATGTTCATTTGCTACTGGAATGACTGGTTCTGGTATTAAGCCAGTCATTCCAGTGATAAAAATTAAAAAGTCTTCCATTGGCCTGGAAATGTAAGCTTCTCAGAAAATGGTAAAGAAACACCAAGGCCAATGCTTGGCTTCAAAAAGCAAACAATCTATCGAGCTTTATTTATACTTTAAACAATACTCATATTCACATTATCTCTCCACATTATTTAGCTGATATGAAAACAAATGATTTTTTCTGATTTATGATGTATATATTTATACGTACTTGTGCCTTCACTTAAGATGATTAATTTATTCAGCCCTCTAACCTCAACGTCTCAATATCAAGACATCCATAGAGGAAATTTGTGGAATAATTTTAAAACTAATTGGACTGAAAGCTGTTGCTGCCTAAGCCAAGGCAGCAACAGCTTTAAGTCAAATTAATTTTAAATTATTAAAAAGAGGTTAGCTGTGACCTTTCGTCCAGAATTTTTCTGAAACTTGGTTCCCATTGTGCTAATCATTTGATTGAAAGTTATTGCTACTGAAGACATCAAAATCATCAGCAAATTATTTTGTCAAAATAATCTCTATTTATCATAATATAGAGAGGAAATCTGCATATTTTTATGATTAATGTATCAACAAACATTAGGCTGGGTTTTTTCAAAATGTATTTGTACAGTGACAACTTTGTTTCCATTATATGAATTTCTGTATTAAAGCGGTTAATTATAGTAAATGTAAACTTCGACAAGTTGTGTGGAAAGGATTAAACTACAATGTCACCATTCAATAAATAGACTACTCTGACATAACCCTGACCACCCTGATGTCAATATTCTGTCTTTTACTGTGTCAATAGCAAAGAAACTGGTGTGTATTGTTCATAAATTTTGGTGGACAATGTTGCTGTCTATGACAGCACCATCTTCCACCAAATTTGTTGAAAAATGAACACCAGGTCATCTTTTAATTTAATTTAAAAATTAAAAATTTTGATATCAGAGTGGTATGGGTTAATAAATAAGTACAATGGTTTATGCATAGATTTAAGTATAAGTATCACAAATATTTGATAATCTTAGAGTAATAACAGAGAGAGCTCCATAGAGATGCATCATACTGTACTATGACGTATTACAACATACTGTACTATGACATATTACCCATGATCTCACATATTTTACCTGAGTTATCTTCAGATGGCTCTGTCTAAAACGTACTCAGAGCAACCTCTGATGTAAATCATATTTATCTCCCTTGAATACCATAGAGATTAAGATTAGTTTAATGTGATTTATGCCAGGGGGGGGAAAGTTATTCAGTGCAAAAGACGCTAACTTGTCGTGTCTCTATGTCACTGTCTCTCGTAATACATGGTTGATGAGATAGGAATGACACAAAGTAAATTAATAAATAATTCAATCTCTATGTAACTGTCTCTGGTAATACATGGTTGATGTGATAGGAATGACACGAAGTAAGTTAATAAATAATTCAAGCAAGACATTGACCGTATTATTTTTATTCCCCATAATATCAACTAAATATTTAATCATTTAAACCGGTGAAATTTCAATATCACAATTGAACGACAGCTATGCAGGAATGCTGTTGAATATTTTTGAAACTAGTCTTGAGTGGAACCTATTGTTCCCATAGGCAGCGACATTTATCTGTCAAATTGATTTCAAAATATTCAACAGAATACTTATTACATCATAGGTAATTTGTAATCAGGGGCGCTGGAAGCATGGGGCCAACGGGAGCAGCTGCCCTCTGCCTTTTGGACAGGGGGGGGGGGGGGGGGGGGGTTGCAGCTGTGCCCTTTACCTGAGCAAACGTTACTTTAGAACTTTAAAACTAGATTTTGAGAATATCCAGAGCAGACTGAGCAGTTGTATTTTAAAGTTCGGTTGTTTTGACATTAACACAAGTCCATAAAGTAATATGGGAGTGCTTCTAGACCGAATCAAATCATCAATGCAAACGCTATTCATATATCTTTGCAACCCAAGGTAAGATACATAGCATAGTGGGTAGAATAGAATATATGTACGATGATGGGCGGCTGGCTGTAGCAATGTGGAAACACTAAGGGATGTTAGAATTAACAGCAACTCATAAAATCAAATTTTTAATTGACATGTGAAGCAGATACAAAGGTAGAAATAATTTGTATACACTTGACTGAAGTGCAATGTCGCTGGGTGTATTTGAGGAATGTGTCTAAGATTTGTTGCCGCCCACCCGACCCCACCCCCATACACACATAGAATGGAAGGAGGGTGTGGCTGGGGCCTCCATCGAAAGAATGTAAAAATCAGATGCGCTTAGAAGCCATCTCCTATATCTACATCTCTAAGTAATAAACATCATCTTGGATTTTTTATTACTGTGCTATTTATATGAATATGAGCTACCCCACTCCCTACCAACTCATACGGCCGTGATACACATCGAGCCATGTCAAACCCTTTGAGTTTTAACCATAAAAGATGATGCCACCATACACACGTAAACAAAATCAGACATTTGAAGGCCTCCTTTGAATAGCCCGAGCCCAATGTACCTCTGCCGCCCACACGCCAATATGACTAAGTAAGAGGCTGCGAAATCATAATTTAAATTACTTATTCCATATACACGAGCTGTTGAATAGTTTGTTACTAATTTGATGTAATTGTGTTGCTACCTCATCTGTCTATTCATCCAGCATATGCCCATCTTATTCTTTAAGCGAGTCCTTAAGAACTGCTTGGCAGGAAGGATACATAGGGTCAGATCTATGGTTAGTCCCGGAAAGCTGCTTGATCGATTTTGCACTATTTTAAGAATTACATTTAAAGACCTGTGAAACAGCTTAACATGAACCTCAAGAAACTTCATGGTCATCATCTAAGGCAAGAGCTGAACAACCCTTGTTCACATGTTCAACATGATTGGTAGATTTGTCTTGGATAACCTAGTTTTCACCAAAAAACCACTTCCTTGATTGCAAATATGATTAGGAACTAAGGTCTAATTAACTATTTTTAAGGCAAACTGTGCAGGTCCACCGTGCAGACACATGCACGAATGCACGCACACTCAACATGTGCATCTGACAACCCGCCCGCCCGCTCGCTCACATTGTGAATTGGGAATAGGTTCAATTGACCAAAGAATACATAAGTTCTTCGATTAACATTGCTCTAACATTTATATGTAATAATACAAAACTCGGAATGCAGGAAATCGAGTCATGAGCCTGCACTTTTCAATGTTTTTTCTGGTGGTGGTTAGATAGGTGGGTATCCCCGACCACCCTTCTATGAGAGGCGATGGGGTGGGGTGCGGTGGTGAACACCCATTTCATATCTTCCTCCCGACAATGCCATCCAGCGTGCTCTTTTGTGGAACCTGCCCCCCGCCCTTCAACTTTGCTTCCGGCGCCCCTGTTTGTAATATCTGATCTATAGTGGTTAAAGGGTTAAGAACTAGAATCAAACCTTCCCGAGACAACCAAATTATCAAAAATGTGGTCACTAAGGAAAGGTAGTGCTGGATTTCTGCAGACTACATTTTCCATAGGGTTTAACTCTGGATATGCTGAACAATTTGAAAACAATTTCACTGAAAGTTGTTGGTGGCTAAGCTGAGATGATGAATTATGTATTGACGCTCACCATCCATTCTCTCTGCTTGTCCATCCATCCATCCATCCATCTATCTGTCTATTTGTCTTTCCATCCATCTGTCTGATTCTTGTCTGGTTCAGATCATGAAGAGTTCTGTACATATACTCGCAATTGTTTTGCAGCATATATACTGAGGCAAAGATTTTTAGCAACGGTGAAGTTTGGTTTGTTGTATTAAAACTATGAGTCCATTTATAACCAAATTTGCAGGCATGTTTCGTCAATGTAATGTCTCGCTGATCATGAAGAAATGCAAATCATTTCTTGCATTTCTCGGCCGCACGCTTAATGCATGTGAAAATGCATTTTTCATGCACTGGCCCACATTGGCGGGTAGCGAAGGCAAAAATTCACCATATTGCAAAAGCAGATAACGAATGTTAACAGAAAACGCTTAAAAGTTTACCCTACCGAACATGGGCTACCCGAAAATCAGTGCCATGAAGCAATGGGAAGGCTCGCTGCTGGGCACAGCGTTCACGCTGTTGCTCGACATTTTAATGTTCAAGCCTCAACCATTTCCCGTCTCAGCCAACGTGAGCAGGAAACGCCGACATGTTAATGGCCGACCACGATCTGACAGACCGAGAGCAATAACACCACAAGAAGACCGCTACTCAGTGACGTCATCACGACGTCACAGGTTTGAGACTGCGCCGCGGCTGTCCCGTAATTTGCACACCGCTACCGGCACTACAGTGCATCCACAAACTGTGCGAAACAGACTCCATGATGGTGGACTGCATGCCCGTCGTCCACTTGTTGCTGTTCCGCTTACAGTGTCACATCGAGAATCGGTTTGCATGGGCAAGAACTCATCAGCGATGGCGTGCTCAACAATGGAGCCACGTTTTGTTCAGTGATGAGTCGAGGTTTTGTGTGGCAGATGGTAGGCAACGGGTTTGGCGACGTTTAGGAGAACGGTATGATGCAGCCAACATCATTCAGCATGACAGGTTCGGTGGCGGCAGTGTCATGTGGGCTGGAATCCATGAAAATGGCAAAACAGATCTTATTGTCATTCGCGGAAATTTAACGGCTCAACGTTACTGTGAAGAAGTTGTCGCCCCTGTTGTCATCCCTTTTATGCAGCATCATGCAGACTGTTCCAGCAAGACAACGCCCGTCCTCATTCAGCTAGGGTCACCAGTGATTTCCTTGAGGCTAACAACGTTCCGGTGTTGGACTGGCCAGCGCGATCACCGGACCTGTCTCCTATCGAACACGTGTGGGACATTCTTGGCCGTATGGTGCGCGAGAACCATCCACATCTTCACAACGTGCGGGAGCTGGAAGCTGCACTGCTCCAGGAATGGGGTGCGATTCCTCTTCGTGACATCAGGTGCTTAATTCGAAGCATGAGAAAGCGATGTACAGCGGTGGTTAATGCGCGCGGAGGTCACAACCGGTATTGACAGCTCAGTGTCATTATTTAAATTGGACCCTTCCGTTGAATGATGCCGTGTTAACGGCGCGATGCTAGCATTACAGTAACAAGAGACTGTTGTTCAAATTGGAAAATGACCTGTCAATTAAATAATATATTTGAATCAATTTATTGGTTTTGTTAAATAACATTTATACAGTAATATTCTCAGTGTTGCTAAACTTTTTTGGTTCAGTATATATTAGGAGACGCAGTTGTCACCCCTGAAAACCCTAAAATTCATCAATATTTCTTTGGTCCAGATCTTGAAGTTATAAATGTGCCTGCGCTCATTACACATTGTACAATATATTAGTCAGAGAGACCTATCAGGCAGACCTGGCTACAAACGAACAAGCAGTGAAATATCCCACCCGGTAAGGCTGTGTGAGGGATCGAACACCGCAAGCGGGTGATTGTGTCTGCCAGAGATCAAATACCTTGTGTGGGTGGATTTACAGAGCGGTAAAGCTCCGAAGTCGGTTGCCTGATATGGATGGTTGAAGGGGTGTATGTTTAAACAGTGTGCGTTTCTATCGGCAGCACATTTTCTTTTTCACATGCGCTGTAAGACCTAAGTCACCAAGTGCATGGGTCGAGGACATGGCCACCCAGGTGGTAGACACCGAAGACCTAGAAATACGGAAATCTACGCCGTTATTTTGTGTGCAGGAAAGCAATGATAGGGTCGATACTGCTGGGCACAGAAATATGGAAATGTAAATGGTGCTACATGCAAGAAAAGTAATGATTAGTAATTGCACCTACCTTAGGTACCCATCTTGCTGGACACTCCTAGAAATGCACAAAACAAAACCATGTTATTTGTATCCAGAACAGTTACACTCGGTGATTGCACAGCCACCGAAGTTTGGATTGCTGGGCAGCCAAAGACCTAGTTGTAAGGCACCTAAGTGGTTTATAAATACAATTTCTTCATGCAGAGATAACACACGCACGCAAGCAAGCGCGCACGCACACGTGCTTTATTTAATTGGTACAGCATTCTACGACGAAATGCCATTGCTGTGTCTTAGACAGCTATGTCAGAAGTGTCATAAATTTAGTTATTCCTCCTTCCTTGGATGTGCGGGGTGTATACCGTGCTGTACTAGGCTACCTGTTTTCAGGGGCTGCTCGGGGAATTCCTTATATTAAGGACATGGCCCTTGAAGGGGTCCTAGATTACTGTGCATCCCCGTCCCCGTGCTCAGGAAATATACAGGTTTTCTAAGAAATATTTAAACTTTTGTGATGGGAGATGACCTATTTTACGGCTTATTAGTGGTAAAAGAGAATACTTATTTTGCTTTTCAACATTTTGTATTTAGCC
This sequence comes from Chaetoderma sp. LZ-2023a, assembly GCA_034401795.1. Taxonomy (NCBI): domain Eukaryota; kingdom Metazoa; phylum Mollusca; class Caudofoveata; order Chaetodermatida; family Chaetodermatidae; genus Chaetoderma; species Chaetoderma sp. LZ-2023a. Next base: position 69,683,497 of record CM067366.1, on the reverse strand, counting down.
TTTGGACCTTGAAACACAAGTCCTTAAAATCAGTATCTCAATGGATCTTCCCATCAATCATATTACGTCAAAATCAACTACGTGGCGTGTAGGATGCTGCGGACATATCCCCTAATAACGTCATGAATGACGTAGATAAGTTCGTCACGAACGCATAATTGATAACGGACTAAAGCGTTGCTGTACGAATTGTATGTCTACTATTTAATAATAAACATGTTGGATATTTCGAAACTAATTTGACTGGGCGTTGCTGCTGGCAGCAATGGCACCAGTCACATTAGTTTCAACCTATTCTACAGCTTACCTGTATAGCTTTCTGGAAAGTGAGATTCGGAGGGCGCGTGGATCGATCGATCACAACAAAGCCAAAGTGTGGGTGGAGCTTAGCTAGAGATGGGCGGGGAATAGCTAAAACTAGAAAGGTCCATTTCACAGTAATCATACAGGTAAGCTGTTGAATAGTTTGAAAGTAACAGCTTCCTGACAATGTTCGTTTCAAAACATTCAACATAATATGTATGCCGGTACGAAGTCTTTTGTGGTCTGTCTGAATGAAACGGCAACATGATTAACTGCCGCCCCCACCCCTAAATTTATGTACACCTACAAAACACACCACCCTCTTAAAATCAACCCTAATATTTTAACTTGGAAGTAAAATAACTATACTCGTTTACCACTCGGAATCGCGGAAATCGGTTTTAAGTACTGCAGAATTCAGAAATTTTCTGTGTCAACGTGGCCAAATCTTAGCTAGCTATCCTACCTCCCATCATTTTGGGAAGAGAATTTCACACAACAGATATGGTCGCGTACCTATTAAAAGAACCTTACACACGCACGCACGCACGCACACACATTGATGGTACACTGCGACAAGTTGCTTAATTTGGCAGTATTTTTATGACAACATCAGCGTGTTCTTAAAAATTTTCAGGCTGGCTTATAACATATGGATAGTTTTACGGAAGAAAAATAATGGGGTTAGGAGACACATACACGTTCATGAGGAAATGAAGTTAATATGCTTCAACGTTCTGAGTGATCATGATTTCTATGTTGTGTTATGTCCGTTACCCGATGATGTAAGACGAATACCAGCAAACTACAGAGGTGATCTATTTTCGTAGCACTCCTATTTATTTAGAGGCTCCTCGCCCCCTCCTCCCACGATCAAAAATGATTTTGGTCGCGCTAAAGAAGGGCCACCTTCAATTTCACGGGGACCCCCCCCCCCCCCCACCCCACAAACACGCACACACACACACACACACACACACACACACACACACACACACACACACACACACACACGCACGCACGCACGCACACACACCGCCCCCACCCACCCACCACCAACCTAACCCATCCACCCCCACCGCGATTGAGAGTAGTCTCTCAGACACACCCACCCCCAACTGAAATTCTTGGATCCGCCCCTGTTAACTTACATTATCGGTGTAATCAGGATGAGCGCTGACATTTGTTACCCGCGTCGCTATAGGCAATCGAGCATGGGCAACATCATTTTATTTTGATTATTTCTTTTGTTTCAAACCAGTCCCGTAGGGAATTACACATTCAAGCCCTGGGACAATGCACTATGTGCCGTTGAGCCCAACATAAGCTAACATAACAACAAATTGTTCTTTTTATTAAGACGTAGATCTATGTTTCAATGGTATGATCAATAAAACTTGGGTGGAAGCTTGTCAGTTGGCCCAAAGACGTATTACAATTTTGGGGTCAAAAGCTAAAACGCAACAGCTTTCAGCAACATTGTTTAATATAGATTGAAAAATATACAACGACGCGCGGGTATTGATAATTTGAGAAAGATTTCTAACACAGACGTTCCTGAGGGTAGTCTGAATAAACGATACAAAAATAAACTACCGACGCTGTCAGTGTTTACGAAGAATAGTGTTACATTTTCGAATAATCAGCTAAATAACGTACATGTCTCTCTATTGTAATAAATGTGTAGGCCTATAACTTTAGACTGATAAGATAATTTCGATTGCAATGTACGGTAACCTACGTAAAATCTGGGCAACGGGTCAACACTTACCGTATTTCACCTAGTAAACCCCTACATATTCCGACTAGCTCGTTGCGTATACTGAGAACAGCTATGCACATTTTTGTAAACACCAATGTGAATATTGTTTAGTTAATGTTTTAGCATTCAAATATAATTGTTATGTAATTTAGGTTTCGAAGTGTGAATCAAGAATCTAAAAGGTCTTCTGCAGACTACTCAACTTAAAAATAGAACTACTTAAGGGACGTAACTCTCTGCGGCTCAATTTCAACAGTAGAACGTATTATCTCTCCTTTGACTAAGCTAATTAAAGTTCACGTATCTCAATAAATAGAGAAATATTTCCACGAGGTGTAAGATACTTGTCGATTTCTATGCAATTTACACAGCATGTATTTTTTACTCCATATTCGTTATAGCTATTGGAGGCCTTATTATTCGAGTCTATTATCTGTATAGACCGGGAATAGGCCATCACAAGAACAAATAGACCTATATACACGCTAGTACAAGCTTGTTACAATTATGTACCCAAATATAGACTGATTATTACAGTGTATGCAAATAGACTTACTACTACTACTACTACTACTACTACTACTACTACTACCACTACTACTACTACTACTACTACTACTACTACTACTACTACTACTACTACTACTACTACTACTACTACTACTATCGTCGTCGTAGTCGTTTTCGTCGCACATGCAACTGTCAACTGGCCATTTGCTATCCAGGTTTTGAGGTGTAAGCACGTACGTAGTAGGCCCTACATAGTCCTGACAGTACGCTCGATAGCGGATATTTCAGTGAAAGTATATATATACATTTCCAGTGGAAAATGCGAGAAAGTTGTACATATTGACGATAATGTGCGTGAAAGTTATTGTTGTTAATGGTGGCAACAACATTCAGTCAAACTTCTATCAAAATAATTACTAGGCAATGCTACAGATTTGATACTAAAAATTGTTCCTGCAACAATGTTCAGTCTAAATATTCTAAAATAATAATCCTAGCTTTCAGTTAACACTTGTATTGGGGATCAAGTTGACAAATGGTCCGTTGCATAGATTGCCAGATGTTTTGCTTGAGAATGGACCTTTCCATTTTTAGCTATGCTCCACCCACACCTCGTTCGTGTTGGGATTGATCGATCTCTGAACACCCTAACTATCAATTTCCAAAAAACCACAGGTAAGTTGTTGAATATTTTGAAACTAATTTAACTGGGTGCAGTTGCTGCCTAGCACCCAGTCAAATTAGTTTCAAAATATTCAACAGCATGTTTATTAACTAGCAAAGAATTACAAAAAACAAACAATTCATACAACGTGCCGGCCTGTTTGAAATTTGATGGCGGTCTATATGGAACCCTTTGTGACGTAATGATTGTGACGTCATCATACGTGCGCTGAGCTGGTTATGACGTCATACGAGGTCAAATGAGGGATAGAAACTCTGGAAAGGTGAATTCCTAGTCAGTACAGACAATAGACATTTCATTTAATAGGTGCAACGAATAAGTTGTTTGAACGTCGCATGCTTGGTAAATTGCATAGAAATACACGAATATCCTCGATTCCATGCAAATTGACCTCTATTTATAAATGGAATGACGCTTCACGTACTGGGAAAGGTAGAACACGGCCATAGCATATAAACGCATGGGATCCATCCGAACAGCCTCTGCACGAATTTGGATGTTATGTCACTGAAATTTCTTCTGACGTCATAATCAAAATATGTCACTTGTTCGCTGACGTCTCAATCAGAGAATTCATCAGCAATAGTCTGAATTGTATTTTCGATGAATATGCACTTTAATGAACATTATGTTGAATGTTTTGAAACTAATTTGATTGGCTGGGAACAAGTTTTCATTCAAATTAGTTTCAAAATATTGAACAGCTTACTTGCATGGTTACCTTGGAACTGAGATTCTTGGAATTCAACGTTCAAAGTGATAAAAATCGACTCCAGCACGTGTACAAAGTTGTCCAGTTTATCCATCCATCATATGACGTTATAATCAACTACGTGAGGGTATAATGACGTCATGATCAATTACAGCATGAATGACTCGATTTAGTCCGTCTTAAATGTTTAATAGGCCAACACGTTGTACGAATTGCTATTTAATAAACATAATGTTGATAGGCAGCAACAGCATCCAGTAACATTAGTTTCAAAATATTCAACAGCTTACCTGTATAGTTTTCTGGAAATTAATAGTCACGGAGTTCAGAGATCGATCGATCCCAACACGAGCGAGATGTGGATGGAGCTTAGCTATAGAGATGAGTGGGACATGGAAAGGTCCATTGACGCGTGTCTCTATTAGGGAGCTATATAGCGATCTCCCCCTTCACACCCAGTTCTGACGCGTGTCTCTATTAGGGAGCTATATAGCGATCTCCCCCTTCACACCCAGTTCTGACGCGTGTCTCTATTAGGGAGCTATATAGCGATCTCCCCCTTCACACCCAGTTCTGACGCGTGTCTCTATTAGGGAGCTATATAGCGATCTCCCCCTTCACACCCAGTTCTGACGCGTGTCTCTATTAGGGAGCTATATAGCGATCTCCCCCTTCACACCCAGTTCTGACGCGTGTCTCTATTAGGGAGCTATATAGCGATCTCCCCCTTCACACCCAGTTCTGACGCGTGTCTCTATTAGGGAGCTATATAGCGATCTCCCCCTTCACACCCAGTTCGGCATCTGCTCTGTATGCCTGTCTATCCGTCTATGCGTCGTCCACAATAGTGTCACGTTTCGTTATTTCTGAACAGATTTATATCAAGCCTGGTCAAATTATTCTTATGTGCATCTAGTATCTGCATTGCAAAAGTGACGTTGATTCGATGAAAACAGCAGAGTTATCCACCCAACCCTTTTAAAATGTTATAACGTATGTGGTTCTAATGGGGAAAATAATATGGTGGCACGTTTGGCAAGTCGTATAAGAACTAGGTCAGCCACATCTACTTTCTGGACACGTTTTGTCATATTTACCTTTGGCCATAAGTTACAAGGTCAATTATTCCATTGGAATCAATAGCACATTATTCAGGAAACACATGCCATTTTTCATATTCAGTAGCCAAACACTGTATGAACGCATTGTGGCTAAATATATGTCCCATATTAATGACCTACATTTCACGGCTCACTGAGCATCATAAAGTCCATCCTTGAACAAGCTGTAGTTTCCAGAGCTTTTCGTATACAGTAACCAAACTTGGTTTTATCCAGGCCACTATTTCAAGAGTTTTTTTGCATCTAGTCAACAAACTTGGTGTGTGGATACATCATAAACTAAAGCTGTTTTATGTATCAAAAATGTCAGCGTGGCATCTTTTACATGGTTCACTGAGCATCATAGAATATTCTTGTGTGTGCTTTAGTGTAAAGCGGTATTCGTATGCAGTAATTAAACTTATTGTACGGATGTACTGTACACCAAGGGTGTATCACTTCTCATAAGTGGGTCGGTATGACCTATTTTTCACAGTTCACTGATCATCATTGAAAAATGTGTGTCGTGGCTGTAGATTCAACAATTATTTATATAACGTAGCTAAAATTGTTGCTTGGATGCATTGCAACCTAAACGTGTTCTTGTCTCTTAGTTTCAAGAGTATTTTGTAGTCATTTTCATAGTTCAATGAACATCATAGAAAATTATCCTGGCTGTAGTTTCAATTATTTATGTACGTGTATGTAAGCAGAATTAGTTTGGCTAAGCCACCAACAACTTTCAGTCAAATTGTTTTCAAAATATTTAACAGGTCTAGAGTAACTGCCCATTGAAATTATTGTCAGGTGGCTTGCAGCAGCGCGACATTAAATGTCTGAATCAAAAGATTGACATATTTCACTTGTGGACTTAGTACCATATACGATGATTTTCATTTCTTTTATTTAAGATGAAACGTAGACCTCGATGGTATCTGTATCTGATGGTGATACCGTTGGGATAATTGTAAAATAAGCGACTTATTCAATCTTTAATTTTTACTATACGATTATATATTAGCGCAGAGAGCCTTGGAATTCGCCCTACTCGGAGGCAGCAAATACAAAGCCAGGAGAGGACGTCATTGCATAAATCTGCTAAGCGTGCTACGAGTACGAGGTAGCCTCAAGAAAGCAGGACTCGGTACACTCAAGTCAAGAATGGACCTGACGAAGCTAAAGATTTTCGCTGAGGACAAGACACAGTGGGCAAAAGCGAAGAAGGATTGATTGCAGCTGTAGGATGGTTCTACTACTACAGTCGCAGAATACAGTAATCATACATACATACGATTATATTGAAACAGGAAGTAGTAGATAAGTACATTATATGTAGTGTAACATTTAAGGTGCCATTTGCTACTACACCGTCAGAGATGTCAGGCATGGGTGTGGCCTAGACAGCGTGGCTGGTATAGCATTGTGACATCATTGAGTATTTCTACTCTCTGTTTGATTGGGTGAGAGCTGTATATAAATACCTGAGCCTAGTTTATGTAAATGGTATCGACCAATCAGAAATCTCGTGACATGTGACGTCATATGTTGTTAAGATCGCCTTATAATGGACCTTTCCATTTTTAGCTATGCCCCGCCCATCACTAGCTAAGCTCCACCCACACCTCGCCGTGTTTGGATTGATCGATCCCCGAATGTCCTAGCTATCAATTTCCTGAAAACTATACAGGGAAGCTGTTGAATATTTTGTAACTAATTTAACTTGGTGCTGTTGCTGCCTATGGCAGCAACAGCGCCTAGTCAAATTAGTTTCAAAATATTCAACGGAATATTTATTAAATAATAAAAGCAAACAATCTGTACAACAAGGCATAGACCATCTTCAAATATGCGTTCGTGACGTACTTATCGACATCATTCATGACGTCATCCATTATGATGTCATTCTACACACCGCGTAGATGTTTATGACGTCATATGATGGGTACATACTCTGGAAAGGTGAATTCACCTTTCCAGAGTACGCACCCATCATATGACGTCATAATGAACTGCGTGATGTGTACAATGACATCATAATGAATGACGTCATGAATGATGTCGATAAGTACGTCACGAACGCATATTTGAAGACGGTCTATGCTTTTACTATTTAATAAATATTCTGTTGAATATTTTGAAACTAATTCGACAATCCCAACACGGCGAGGTGTGGGTGGAGCTTAGCTAGTGATGGGCGGGGGGGGGGGGGGGCATGGCTAAAAATGGAAAGGTCCATTCTTTATGGTCACGTAGAGGTTGAAGTTACTTCAGCCTAGTTAGATTACTGTCCTCATTTACAGATGACTTTTTTTATTCCTCAGATGTCACTGCAAGTCAATAATTGACGTGATGGCAAATAACGGTGCCTTGATTGCTGCTATCCAAAACGCTGAAAAGGAGGAGGTAGCCAAACTGATACAAGATGGAGCATGCCTCAATTCTACGCACAATAACATCACTCCTTTACACTATGCAGTATCGCAAGGTTGGTCGCAATAACACTAACAGTTTATATTCCTATTGTTTTGTAGCCATATATGATCAATACAAGAATGTTTCTATTGCAATGACGTACTGTTGGTATGCCTTTTTAAATATGAGTGAGGCTTAGGGAGTCACAGAATGGTACGCTATGGCAGTTTTTTAAAGTCGGATTGTAAAAAAATCCGCCTTTCTTAAAACAGCTTCATTGTGCCCGCTCTCACCCCACCCCTCGCCCCAGCCTTTTCGGGAACTATCTTACCATAAAACAACGCCTATCCTTTAATAACCAGGTCCAGTTGGTGCACAATAACGTGCTCGTTAATTGTTTGTCTTTAGCGTATACGTTGTTGTTGTTGTTGTTGTTGTTGTTGTTGTTGTTGTTGTTGTTGTTGTTGTTGTTGTTGTTGTTGTTGTCGTTGTTGTTGATTACTGTATTCTGCGGCTATAGTAATAGAAACACCCTGGCGCTGCAATCAGTCATTCTTCGCTTTGACCACAGTGTCGTACCCTCAGCCAAAATCGTTAGCTTCCTCATGTCCGTTCTTGATCAGAGCGTACCGGATCCTGCTTTCTTGAGGTCACTTCGCAGTACGTCTAACAGATGTCTGTAATGACGTTCTCTCTTGGCTTTATATTTGCTAGTTCCCAGTAGGGTGAATTCCAAGCCTCTCTAGGCGGCGCGTGTCTTCTGGAATCGTACGTAGTACATCTTTGGTAATTATGCTATCCGACCATCGGTGTGCAGTGCTGGTGCCGAGGTGTTTGCGGTGGCAGGCATCGAGTTTGTCTAGAGCTGCCGTTGGCGTTGCCAAGCTGTTATAGTCATACAGCATCAATGATACGATGGTTGTGTTGTCAAGGGCTTGCGTTGTACAAATGTAATCTTTTTGTCAAGGGAATCGGTAATCTACGAATCCATAGCCCCCAGAAGGACTGGAAAGCTATGTTTCTCATGATGCAGCGAGCAGCGATTTCAGTAATTCTGCAGTCCAGTGAGCTGTCTTGGATTCATATCATAAAGCGATTTCCATTTTATTTTTTATCCGGAATAGTTGGTATTTCTTTTCTTCATCAGTGAAGTTCACATCGGCAGCATATTCCATCTCTAGCGGCATACCCAGTATGAAAACTGGCGTTGGGTGTTTTGGTGGGAGTTGGTCTTGTAGAATTTTCCAGCACAGTGTTCAATGCTGCAGCAAGGTATCGCGTAAAAAGCACAGGTGATATACTATCTCACTGTGGGGAGGCGATTGCTGTCTCAAACTCTACAGACTTCACTGGCTTGACTCTTTGGCCTACTCTCAGCTTGGTGTCTGCAAACGGTAGTCTCACTGGTCGCAGCTCATCTTCTATGCAACTGGCCTGTTGTAGTACATCTAGGATCTTTGAGCGTTTAATTGTGTCGAAGGCTCGTGACATGCCAATGCCCATTTTGTGGGATTCGCACTGTCTGTGCATGTGCATCCAACGTTGTAAGCGACTCTGACAGAATCCAGTTAAGTCGTCGATCGTGTCTCGGATATGGTATATGGTAAAATGAGTTCTGTATGCTGTTGAAGAGCACAATGGGATGCAGATTGTGTGGAGGGTCAGCTGGTTTATTGGGCTTGGGTAGGACGATAATGGTGCCTTGGCCAACAGCATCGATTGGAAGATAAACGCCGAATTGCTTAGCTGCGTGGTAGGTTTTGAGATAATGTCGATTGCATATTTGAATAGTTCATTTCTCATGCCACCATGTCCGGGTGCACGTCCATTTTTCAGTGATTTTGTGCGTTCCCAACTTCTGCATTTTCATTTGGTGTTAATAATGGCCTGGGGTCAACTGAAAACCGATACATTGGCTCATCGTCGAGGTCACGGAACTGTTCCTTGAAGCATTCTAGAATTGTGTCTGCCTTGACTCTGTTCAGTCACAATTAAATGTCCTTCAGAATTGTGTATAGTGAGTGGTGGCAGATAGTCAGCAACTCTTAGGACTTAACCTGCCCGACACATTTTGTAACAGTTGTCCCTAGCAGTGATTTCAACTGCGAGGGAGTCTGCTTGTTGAATAGCCATATCTTTTAAGCGTTCACTAGTGTGGTGCAGAATGTGATTGCCCTCTCTGCGTACATGGGTGTGGGCTTCACATTGGCCATTTCTTTTATGGATATGCAGTCTTAGTGCTTTTTGACCTGTTGATAGTTTTGCTACTCCTGGGTCGTCAGCATACCTAGTCCGGTTGTTCTTTTTTACAACTTCTAAGGTGCTGGTAGCTGATGATTCTGCTAATTTGCGTATTTTGGTTAGGAACTCCTTTGGATCAGAGCTGATGCTGATGCTGATGTTAGCTATCCGCCCCCCCCCCCCCCGATGGCCTTTGTGTATGCCATTTTGGTGTCAGTGTTGCTGATGAGCTTGTGTAGGTTCTAGGTCACTCTACGCTCTTGCCTGACATAGCGTTTGTACATTAGGTAGAGATGGCTGTTCTGGAGGCGTGTAACGACTGGCTTATGTTCAGAATTGAGATCAGCACCTCCATTGGAAGAAGCATCCAGAAGTAGGGCCTTTGCCTCTGTTTTGCATAGAATAAGGTCTATTTTGTTGAAAACTGTTGTTGTAGCCTTGGAACCTGCTGGGGGTTTGCGGTCAACAATGTGCCCTGTGCATGTTGTCTGGTAGAGGCATTGGTGTTTGAAAACCATATTTGTGGCAAATACGCCATTGGAGCTGAGGAATGGTACCAGTATAGCTCAATTGCTGTTGCGTGTGCTCTCTCCATAAGACCCCCATGCACAAACCAAGTCTTGAATTCTTGTCTGTCTTACTAAGTTTACCCAGCTTAGAGTTGAAATACCCACACACGCACGCACGCACGCACGCACGCACGCACGCACGCACGCACGCACGCACGCACGCACGCACGCACGCACGCACGCACGCACGCACGCACACATCTGATTGCGATAGTAATGGCGGAGCTCAGTTCTACATCGAACGAATCTAATAATGATGCATTCTCTTTTTCTTTTGCCGCAGTTATGCCATATGCATGGACTATAAAACACTTAGTGGTGGTACATTTTCTCGTTAGTAGCGCGATCACTGGCATAACCAAAACTAATGAGATCCTCGGTCAGATTACAAAGCCCAAACCCTGGTGTGTGGTCTCCTTTTGCTCCATAGGCGCTAACGTGTGGCCTGTCTGAAGCTGCTCTGGGTGGGTAGCTACGTTAGTCTCTTGTATGCGTGTAATGTCGATGTGATCGTGTTTACAGTCTGCATCTGAGGTTTGACTCTTTGATGTTACAGTCAGACTATGTACATTCAGAGTTGCGATGGTTAGCTCATTGGCAGATTATGTTATCTGAGGATGTCGAACATACTTTCTAGTTTGAAGAAGAGTGGGCGTTAGTTTACCAAAGTTGGTACATGCAGAGGAAACTGTCGTGAAGGTGTCATCTTCTCTCAAGAATAACTGGGTCGATTTCAACCAATATATATATATATATATATATATATATATATATATATATATATATATATATATATATATATATATATATATATATATATATATATATATATATATATATATATATATATATATATCATTGGGCCATAGGGATGCAAAATTGTTAAAAGAACGCCGATTTATAATGTCTTTCCTGCCAAAACAGTTATAGGAAAAGAATGTGAGGCTTCAAATGACTTCTTCCTAAGAACAGCTGGGCAGATTTCAACCAAATTTCCCAGGAAGCATAAATTGTTCAAATGAAGCTGCTTGGTCGATTTGTGCGGCGGCCAGCTTGGATATTGTGATATTTTCAGAAAACGTTAAACAAATTAGAAACCACGTGGCAAATCAATTTAAAACTATATAGAAATCTCATCTAGGGCAAGTCCTAAACAAAGTTTGTTCGAGAGAACCCGATTTATCGATTTGTTTAGCAGCCATTTTAGATGACTTAGTTTTCGTAAACTGGCTTTTGCTGAAGGTACCGGGCCGAATTTTTGTAACTGGTACTAGGCACTAAGAGTCATTCAAGTTTGTACAAGGGAAGTCGGTATGTTAAAATACATGACCGCCATCGGCAAATAATAATATTTTTGGTGGGCATATTGGATCGTTTTAATTTGATGGAATTTGATGCGAAAATTGTTTTATACATGTATTTGGCACGCCAATTTAGTATTTGCGATGCTATAACGTGTCAGATGAATGCGGCGGTGGCCATCTTGGATTATTATAACCTCTGAAAATCATATAGGAATTGAACGGGAACAGGCTTAAACGACTTCTTCTCAAGAACCGCTAGGCCGACTTCAACCATATTTGCCCGGAAGCATTCTTGGATAATAGAATTGTAAGATTTTACAACGGAACATTATTTGTAAATTTGATCGGTGGCCATCTTGTTTTATTTGAAGGGTTTTTTTTGGCAATAACTGCTTTATATTTTTTAATATTACATAGGCAGCAACAGCACCCAGTCAAATTAGTTTCAAAACATTTAACAGCTTACCTGTACAGTTTTCTGGAAATTTATAGTCAGTGGTGGAGCTTAGCTAGTGATCGGCGATGAATACATAAAACTGGAAAGGTCCATTGACTGGCTAATTAACAAATTTTATCATTTTGCGCTTGAAATATCAGACGATATACTCCATTCAGAAAACCTGTTTTAATTATACTGTACAGTCCCATTATGACACCACACAGATTGCCAATAACATGGCGTCTCAGCAGACATCGACTTTGTTCAAGAGGGTCTTTGGAGCTGGCCAGCGGACACAGTTGTATTGCATTGTAAAGATACGTCATATACGTGCATCTCATGGAAATTACGAAATCATTTATCTGAGCTGTAATGACAATATGCGTTCGATTGATCACGTCGAAAGAGGGAAATATGATGTACGTGTAGGTAGGCCCCTATGTATATACCAGAATGTGTGTTGTGTTGACATCATGGTATGTGCGGGCGTCTGTAGGTACCTGCGTGCGCGTGTGAATGGGGAGGATAATCACATAGCAAATCATGTCAAATCTAATATTCATTCTAATCCACTTTTTTGTTTCCACAGGTAATATTTCAATGGTGGCATTACTCGTTGAATTGGGTGCTGACCCGAATATCGGTGGTTCCTCTAGCCCCCTCAAACTAGCAGCCGGTAATGGCGACATCGAGATGGCTAAGACTTTACTCAGCACCGCCAACATTGACGTGAATGCCACTGATGGTTTAGGATATACGGCTTTGCACATAGCAGCTGCGCAAAATGACGTCAGTATGGTACAACTACTCTTGTCTCATAGCGCCGACACGACTCTGCGAACTACGAATTACGGCGCTACTCCGTTACGTATGGCCGCTTTTGCGAATTGCTTACAAACTTTAAATATTCTATTAGCTAATGGAGCTGAGCCTAACACTCAAGACAGGTACGGAAATACGCCTCTTCATTATGCAGCATTCAATTGCTGTTCACAAAGTGTGGATTCTCTGCTTAATCACAGCGCACAAGTGGGCACGACTAACTCGGTTAGCGCAACACCTTTGTGGAATGCTGTCTATAAAGGTTATAGTTGTATCGCAGAATCTCTAATTCAACATGGAGCTAATGTACAGATTAAAAGCCGTGGCATTGAGAGAGGAAACGGAACGAAAAAGAATTTAATTTACTACATCCATGACCAGCCTAGATCACTTCTGTGGTTAGCAGTTAAAAACGATAGTCGTAAACTCATCGAACTCTTACTATGGGCGGGGCTTGATGTGATGTTGGACCGTGATTGGATCTTGCACGCTTTCGAATACGCTGAGAATCCTGACCCGGAACTGAAACAGCATTTGGTGGAATTGGTGTCAAGTCCTCGTACATTGTTCAGTCTCTGCAGAATGGCGATATTCGCTCAGTATGGCCGGAATCCGAATGATCTGCCAAATTCTCAATCGTTACCTAAGTTATTCCACACGTTACTCAAGCTCTAACTTGCCAAATTTGTATTATTTTAAACCAGTGTTTTATTTGTTTCGGTATCTTCTCTGTACCTATATACATGTGTTTACAGGTAGTCTGAGTTATACTGTTTGAGTTCTTGTTGTTCTAGTTGTGTGACGTCGCCGATGTGCGGGAGTATGTCGCATGCGTGAATTTGTGCCAAATTTGCTATGTTATATAGCTCCCGTGAAAAGCTCTGAATTCCTCAAAGATTTTGATTATGATATTTCTAGAAGAGTGATGAGGATTTGCTTCAAATTTGATACACGCTTATCCTGTAACATGCCCTGATATAGCTGGCTGCTGGGCCGTTACTGGGTCAATATCGGGCAGTTTTCACATGGTATTCACCCAGTACTGACGCAGTAACCTGTTTTATATATATAATATATATATATATATATATATAAGAAGGAATCTTCACCTTATATATGTTATATGTAAGACAGTTTAGTAATCCTGTCACCAGACGTCAAAAGGTCACCGATATATAATAAAACCTACGCTCAGGTAGAGGTCGCTTGATGAACCGGGTGGTCTGTCTATCGATTATGCGTCAGTGACATCTCTTCATATTCTCCAGATTTATCTTCATTGAAGATTAAATTTTCGCCAGACATTGATTTGTGTCAAATTTAGTCTGTTGATATCTCGTAGCATATCCTTCCTTCGGATTAGCTTTAAGCAAAATGTATCCATATTATCATCATCGTCATCGTCATCATCATTATCGTCGTCGTTATCATCATCATTCCTTGTTCTTAGATGCCTAATTTGTTCCAAACCTTCTGTCCCATCTGCCAAGGACGATGACTGTAGTCAGACTTCCCGTCCATCATACATCATCCATCACATCCTCGTAATCACCCACCCAAGTGACCCAAGTCCACCCCGATCAATGTCACCATCGACTTGGCACCCACCCACCCCACCCCATCCACCAACAGACCCACAACAATGTTTGCTAGCGTAATGGAGTCTCAGAGGCCTAACAGTTTAATTCAATCTCCTAATTTAGTTACGGAAACAGAAATCGTTTAATTGGTCTAAAATTCGCACGAGATTTCTCAGCCTTTGTAGTCCCTAATGCGGAATAGTCATCTCCAATCATTCATTGCCCCCATTCCGCGTGAAATATGATGGCTCGTTTTAGAATAATGTTTCTGAAAACTGTTACTGTTGCAAGACAGCAACAGCTTTCATCAAGATTGGGTTTTTTAAAACTTACATTGATGAGTTTTTATCAGCCCCTAGAAATATTGACTAAGTAGCAATAAAGGATAATAGTTTAACTCTTACACCGCCGAATTCACCATATCACATTTTCATGGGAAACATATAGGAAAACTGTTGAATATTTTGAAATAAGTTTGACTGGAAGCGTTTGCTGCTTTAGGCAGCAACGGCTGCCAGTCAAATTAATTTCAATATATTCAACAGATGTTTTATATCGTAAAGAAGTTACTTCTTTCAGGGAATTGTCGGTAAAAGGGTTAATTGTTGAATTCAGCAGTACAATGGTTGACCAAGCCCACCGTCAAAGGCATGCATCTGTCACAATAACAAAACTATGATTAACCCTTATTCGTCTGTATAATGTAAATGATTTTTCCTACCCACTATAGTTGTAGACTACTACTAGGCCCTAAGTATTTTTTAAGCGATTTGACTTAAATTTATTGCGGCCGTGGATATAAATGTCTTTCAGTCAAATGGTTTTCACAATATCCAACGCGCTGAATTGGTAATAGTTAGCCCTGACCGTAAAATGTTTCTAATTGTTAGTGGGGGTGGGCCGACATTTGACGGCTAACGTAGCCGTGAACAAAAGACGCAAGCATTCCTTTAATAAATTCGATTTTTATTACTATAATAAAATCTACCGCAAAGGAATTCGATGACGTGTGATGTCCGGGGATTTCTCTGAGGGCGTTGCATTAAAACTGAATTTATTCAAGAACTTGCGGGAATAGGATTGGAGATACGTAGCTTTGTTGTTTGAGATGTCTTGTTATGTAGATTACATCTTATATTTTGTATAATTACATATTTCCTGCCAAAACTGTGATTGATCAAGTACAATTATTGCAAGTATTTTTGTTACTTTTTACTTATATTTTCTGTGGTGAACTAAAGGTTGGTTGGGCTGCTGGCTTCAGTGGTAGCCATTTCACCATATAGCCTATGGTCAGCCTCGTAACTTTGTTTCTAAACCCGACATACAGCAAGCATGTTTCGGAAACATTGTTTCGGACCTCTGATGTAGTTCCGCTAAAAATAACTTACCTGCCAGATAAAACGTACTGTTGAATATTTTGACCTATATTGGAAGTCGTTGCTGTCTGCCTCGCAGCAATGGCTTCCAATCAAATTAAGTCCAAAATATTCAACAGAACATTTCTTACATGATGTTTCTGTTTTTGTTGTGAAAACGTTTTAACTTATTTCTGAGCTATGATGTACACCAAGCTTATTTCACAAACATTGTTTCGTAAACTTTAAGGAAAAATAATTTCAGATGTTTAACATTGCTGATACTTTTACTGATAAATGTATTACAGCCAGACTTTATACAAAGTATATGGGGTTATATACAAAATGTCCCCATCAATCTATGAACGGGCAACACATTTTTATAATCATTATTATTACCATACATAATTATTAACATTATTATTATCATTAACGTCATCAGCCTTGCGTTCCGTAGGGAAAACAATCTAAACTACTAATCCGTAAACTATTGACAATCTGCTGTTTTCGCATTAAAGGTCTGTGAAAATGCATCATCATCATCATCAGCTATTAAGTGACGTATTTGAGTATGATGACAGCTATTCGGGTGGCCGATTGATGTTTCGGAAAGATTTTGAAACACAGTTTCAGAGCCAACGTTTCAGAAACATGTTCGTGCATACCAGACGTTTAGCCAATTAGATTTTAAATAACGCAGAGTTTTGTAACCGCGGATACCATCGTACTATAACCCAGCACCACTGGTCGGACAGTATATTCTCCAACGACGGTACACTACAGTCCCGCTGTCAGTGAAAGTGCCATAACAAAGATCCTATATATTTGGCTATGTTCTGTGAATGCATAGAATGCCTTGGAAGTTACTGTACTCTGTGCCAGCATCTGTAAAGCTCGCAAAGGACGTCCCTGTCCAAACCTGCTAAGTGTTCTACGTGCCGATCTAAAAGAAGTCGGAGTCTGTAAACTAACTACCAAGAAGGACATGAGCAATCTAAGGACTCTCAATGCGGACAAGAAACAGTGGCCAAAGAAGAACTGATTTCGGTTGCAGGATGTTTTCAAACTACTGCAGCCGCAAAAAAACCCAGTATATCGCCATCGTCATCGTCATCGTCATCATCATCAACACCACCATCACCACCACCACTACTACCACCACCACCACCACCACCACCACCACCATTAACATCAGTTTTGTTACATCAAATAATTTACACGGTTCAAGATACTATTTAATGTAATTGTTTAATCCAGCATAGCTTTCCTTAAGGCGCCACCACAATAAGAAGCCAATATTTAGAAAGACGATCTGAAAGGAGCGAGTGCGTTGACATACGGTCAGTGCATGGGCAATCTGCACAATATCTTCACCCATATGTTCAAAAGACACCGCCCCCACCCCACCCGCGCAATGTTAAGGTTCCAGTTAAAGTCATATACAGTACAACGCATAACTTAACGTGTTTCCAAAACAAAATAAAACGCACTGTTGAATATGTTGAGCATAATTCACCTTTCCAGAGTACCCATCCATCATATGACGTCATAATGAACTGCGTGATGTGTACAATGACATCATAATGAATGACGTCGATAAGTACGTCACGAACGCATATTTGAAGACGGTCTATGCGCTGCTGTACAAATTGTTTGCTTTTACTATTTAATAAATATTCTGTTGAATATTTTGAAACTAATTTGACTGGGCGCTGTTGCTGCCATAGGCAGCAACAGCACCCAGTCAAATTAGTTACAAAATATTCAACAGCTTCCCTTTTTAGTTTTCAGGAAATTAATAGTTACGGCATTTGGGGATCGATCAATCCCAACACGGCGAGTTGTGGGTGGAGCTTAGCTAGTGAGGGGCGGGCCATAGCTAAAATGGAAAGGTCCATTGGATTGGAAGTATGACAATATAATGAGGTAACCATGCTGCATACGAACAGCTAACGTGTTTCCGTGAGACACAATATAGGCCTAATGCAAAGCTAATAAGCTATGTCTTTTATAAAAGTCTATAATGGTGATGGTAGGCGCCGATTGGCTTTGTTTAAAAGCGCGTTGTACTAATCTTTTAGGCAATTTACGGCATTAAGCTAACCAGCGAGAAATGGCCTAGGGTCATCTTTCACCAGCCGTCTTCTGAATTTCCATAAACATGGTTCTCGAATGCTAAAAACAAAACCATTCGAGTACTTGCTCACTATTCCCCTGTGTTTTTTACTGTTAACTCCATCAGCAACTTTCAGTGCAATCTGTTTAAGAATTTGTTTTATTGCGCTATGTATGTAGGTTATATTATATAGAGCTTATATAGCAAATAAGAATAAAACACGTTAAGTCAACCAGCGAGAAATCTTCCTCGGGGACATCTCTAACACGGCGGTTCGTTCGTCCAAGCAGACGACCGGCACACTCAAAAGCAGACGACAAGTACGCTCAAAAGCGGACGATCAGTACATTTTTAGCTCAGAAGCTCCGATGATATCAGCCAGAAAGCCATTACAGTTATCGGTTTAGACATCTTGGATCGATAATGACATTCAGTTGCTTGGAGAGAAATAGGCCATAGTTCAGCCTTTAGCAGGACCGTTAGTGCGTTCGTCTGTATTGGCCTGCAGGAGTATAACCACGTAAACAGTTATTGCCAAAATCTGACAAATCTGATCGCTGTCATTGATTGGCAGCTATCTATCTAATCCATGTCGTTTGGTTACTAACCGAAGATAGGATTCGAATACCTACATTAACGAAAGATAATATTTCTGCTTATTTAATTCATTTCTTTCTAAATGTATTTGTACACACATATATGATACCAACTAATCTAAATACTATATTTATCTTCCTGGCTGATTCTCGTTTCTGTCTAATGAAGCAACTGCTTTCAGTCAAATTCCATTCACAAAATTAAGGTCGTGTCATGACATATTCAGCTAATTTAAACGCTGACTTCTGGACTTTCAGAATTTAAATTATGTAAAATAATTGATGTACTGAATTATCATTGAAATCGGATAATCTGAGATTTATAACGAGCTATGGCTAAATATAAATGAGATAAAATACAGATTAAGCGATACCAATAATTGATATTTTATAAAGAGAAATTCGCTAAATTACAATCTACCAAAGTAGGCTAGATAAAACACGCGGAACGTCCCTTGTTGAATTTTGAATGGTCGTGTTCTGGGATGAAAGATGTGTGTTTAATTAAATGAGTATATGCCTATATGGGCTAAATAGAACGGAGGGATACGATATGTCCTGCAAGTATATGACGTTATAATCAATGACGTCACATGTAACTTGACAGAACAATCATGATGACGTATTATCATGAAGCTCGAAAAGTCCGACACGTGTACGAATGTATGTCTTAATGAATTTACAATTTAATGAACATTCTGTTGGATATTTTGAGACTAATTTTACTGAGAACTGTTGCTACCATAGGCAGCGACAGCACCCCGTCCAATTAATTTCGAAATATTCAACAGGATACCTGTATAATTACCTTGAAATTTAAATTCTGGGAATTCAGACGATTCCAATACTCGTAAAACAGTGGGTGGTGTTTAGCTAGAAATGGGCGGGGCATAACTCAAAAATCCATCCATTGATTATGTTCAATGAATGTCAATCCTAAAACCATCCCTAATATAACATCAGCTCTATTACATAACATCAGGTCTAGTCTTGACATAAATCCTAACCCTAGCCACAGCTGTACGCTAACCACACCGTACAAACCGCCACCATGACCATATATAGTATACATATATAATACTCCAGTCTCCAGATCGACATTGGTGATTTAACTTTCTTGTTGATCTTCTTCTTCTTCTTTTCGTTAGCTGATCATACCGCCAGTCCTGTAAGTGACTATCGACATGATCATAAGCGTTAAGTGCGTGGATCCATGGTTTATTAGAGTGCGCCGTGCGGCCTGGAATCTCCGTCTCCAGCACTCGAAGTTTATGTCAGGGTTACCTCACCCGTACCTCCTTTAGTCGCCTCTTACGACACACAGAGGATACGGAAGGTGTATTCTAAGCCCCACCTACAGGGCAAAACTTGTTGATCTCATATCCATTGTTTCCTAACCACGTCACCCATCATCGCCAGCATTGAACATATTATTCACATTTCGTCGACATTAACAACAAAATGTAACATATATTGCTTTTTCTCCAAACATTTTAACCACCGGGACCTTTCATGTTTTAGCTATTCCCCGCCCATCTCGAGCTAAGCTCCGCTCACACCTCGCTCATGTTGTGATCGATCCCTGAACTCCCTGACTATCAATTTCCAGAAAACTAGGGTAAGCTGTTGAATATTTTAAAACTAATTTGATTGGGTGCTGTTGCTGCCTATGGCCGGTCAAATTAGTTTCAAAATGTTCATCAGAATGTTTATTAAATAGTAGACATACAATTCGTACAACATCGCTTAGTCCCGCTTCAATTATGCCTTCGTGAAGTACTGTTCTACGTCATTCATGACGCCAGTGGTTATGACGTCATCCTACACGTCACGTTGTTGATTATGACGTCATATGATGGGTGGATAAACTGGAAAGGTATATTAGCCATACTTTCCAGCAAATGTTTTGCATAGGAGATATCATATACATTTAAGCAACATTATTGGCCATTGCCAAATACTATGCTGTCTGGGGATCTCCTTTTTCAGACACATTATCCTATTTCAGAAAGAGGTATTTGTTGCAAGTTAGCAGTGATTTCCATGCAAAGATATCGTTCCCTGCCATCGTGATTTCCAACAACTGTCTAGTCCGCAAGCTATTTTGCATTTAAATAGAACATTGGCCGCCGTTGCCATCAATCTATGAAACAGTAGCGACCCGTTATATTTTTAAAAGAATGGATTATATGTATCTATGCTCGCCCATTTGTAGCTAATCTCCGCCCCAAATTGTATGCGTTTTGTATAGATTTTAGTACTTTTAATCATGAATTCGCAGTATCTCAATTCTAACTATACAGGTAAGTCATTGATTATTTTGAAACTTATTTGACTGGGAGTTGTTGCTGCCTATGTCAGCTACAGCTCCCAATCAAATTAGTTTAAAAATATTAAACAGAATGTTTATTAAATTGTAAATTGACCAAAGACATACAATTCACACAGTTACTGTAAAACATTTTCCCATTTCGTGTCTGACTTAGGCTGTAACGTCAGCTAACAAGTGGCATATTTTGATTATGACGTCAGATACTTGAGTGACCGATCGGATCCTTCCAATTGAGCTATATGTTCTGATTTTTGCCACAGTGGTGAGGAAAGGGTTGATATCAATGCATCGTATATGGTAAAATAGCAGGCGAGTCCCAGAATGTCTAGACCAAAAGAGCTCTAACTCTTGCGATGATTGAGTTAAGCTAACAAGTGCGACATGCTATGGTTGTGACATAGGTGACTATGTCAGAATTGTCGAAAAATAGACAGACAGAGATACTGGTTGTGATTTGCATCTAAGATCACAAAACCGCTTACCTGTACAATTGCATAAGATTTGCATTTCTTGACTTAATGTTCATAGGTGTATATATGTCTAAATAACAAATCATGGTGGTGCATCAACTGCAACAAATCACTGTTCCCCTTTAATCACTATGACAATGATACACACTATATGCTTGCAATTCTAAATCCGCATCACAAATACAACCATATGGAACACATGGACCAGCAAATTATAAACCCATTTACACTAAATACATGCAAAACAAACCTGACTGACAACAGAACAGACCTAAACATAACACCACCATCATGTGACTACATTCTACAAAAAAAACATTCAATGACAATTTAATTGCATCTAAGGAACATGTCACCTTTTCACTCTTACATGCCAACATACGATCACTCCTGAAGAACATTGACAGGTTAAGCTGTCTTCTAGAACTGAGTGCACATGAATTTGGAATTATTGGAATTACTGAGACATGGCTAAAAGCAACTTCACCTACTAACAGAAAAATTAAAAAGGGTGGCGGTGTAGGCATGTACATCAAGGATAATATTCAGCACAATGGGCGCGAGGATCTTTCCGTTCTGGACCCAAATTTTGAATCATTGTTTATAGAAATCCCAACAGAAAAAGGAAAAAATAAAATAATAGGCACTATCTAAAATGCACCAAATAGCGACAAAAGAAAATGTATTGACCTACTAGGAGCAACCTTAGATGATAACTACTAAATAGCAACCTATGGGTTGAGCTGGGGTAATTAGCATGCATGACCCCCTTAGATGTTAACTACTAAATAGCAACCTATGGGTTGAGCTGGGGTAATTAGCATGCATGACCCCCATCCCCCTTCCTCCCCCCCCCCCTCCAAATATAAATCTCTAATCTCAATAACTAAAAGGAAAAACATAGATGTATTGTATCGTTTGTTCTTTTTTCTATGTCTACTTAGCTCAGTACCGTATCTGTACATTCACAAGTATGTCTCACATCCTATGTTAAGCTGTGTGTATAATTGTATATGAATGTTTAATGTTAGGTGTCCGCCACCACTATAGGCAATGCCTTCGGTGGACAACCTGTATTGAAAATATGTAAATTGGTATCCAAGAAGCAAATAAATAATATTAAATCTTGAATCTTGAATCTTGAATCTTGTCTTGGTACACCTTCAGGACCGCAGTTTAATAATGATAACGAAAGAGAATCATTAATGTTTCATGGCTGGTATCTTTTCCTGAAAATGTTCAATATTGCTGCTGTCCCCAGTGAACTCGTATTGCTTTTCCGGAGAACTCAACACGATTAATTGTTCACACGCCAACTCTCCGTGGTGATGCAATCAATTCAGACCATTAACGTTCTATAACCAAGAATGATTCTGAAAAAATCGGCATTAATCAATGCGGAGAGCTGTTCCTATTGTCCGTTTATCTCTTCCAGGTAATATGAACTTTTTCGCCCAAAATTGACTGCGAACCCACTTCATCTGGACAATTTTGGCAAATTTCATTCTAGTGGGTCAATAGAGTTCCATAACCCGCTTATCGAGTTCGTTTTACGTTCTTGGAAACATCTCCAGATTCGATCACAGCAGATATACTAATCCATGCATGGATTTTGGTTCAGTTTGTCAGGAGATCGCGGAGGAGAATATGGACTGCCATGCGAAACTGAGGTCAACACGCGCGTGTTCCAACTCTATTTAGATTGTGTTCTAAATCGGATTCACAGTCGGTATTGTTAATCTCACATCGCGACCGCGGTGATTCATAGCAAGAATCGACCTTTCCAGTTTATCCGTCTATCATATGACGACATAATCAACTATGTGACGTTTAGGATGACGTCATAATCCATGACCTCATAGATGACGTAGATAAGTTCGCGTCACAAACGCTTAATTGAATACGGACTAAGCATTGCAGGCTAGGAATTGTACCGTATGTCTTTACCATTCAATACACATCCTGGTGAATATTTTGAAACTAATTTGACTGGGCGTTGTTGCTACCATAAGAAGCAACAGCACCCAGTCAAATTAGTTTCAAAATATTCAACAGCTTACGTGCATAGTCATGGCGTTTAGGGATCGCTTTATCCCACCACTGTCAAAGCATGGGTGGAGTTTAGCTAGAGCTAAAACTGGATTCCTCCATTGATAAAAGTGTTTGTTATTGATTCAACTTGGTTGGTGGTTGACTATTGATTGTTAGTTTGTTCATTTGTTTATTTTGGTGACTGCTGCATTTGATTTGGTGCTGATTCGTGGATGAAGGAATATGGGGCTGACTCTCTCTCTCTCTCTCTCTCTCTCTCTCTCTCTCTCTCTCTCTCTCCCTCCCTCCCTCCCTCCCTCCCTCCCTCCCTCCCTCAATCCCTCCCTCCCTCTCGCAATGTTAACTCCAATGCATAATATAAATATAATAGGGTAAACACCGACAATCTTAAAACAGAAACATCAGAGATATCCCGGGGAAATTGATGGCAGCCAGTGATTTTCAGCGTGATTTAGAATCACGTGAATAGCAATTTTCGAACTCTTTCGTTTGAAATAACATGCTGTCCGGACAATGATGTATTTGCATATCCGTTGATAACGCGGGTATGGATAGGCAAGAGCCAAGTCCGATGACAGAGATTGTCGATACGCGCTCGAAAGGAAATAAATAATTTTGGTTGACGATAGAATCATCGACTGACGATGGCGTTATATCAGTATTTTCTGTCTGTACATTGTAGACATTGGCTGCTGATCAGCATCTTGTAATTACCCATTGAAGATGATTTGGAAGCATTTCAACAAAACTTTGGAGCGATTCTCCATTTAAGCACGTCATAGACCCATGTGAACGCAATCTGGATTGCATGTAGGCATAGTTTGATGAGAGATATATTATGATGATGCTAGGAAGGAATATAACTAAATAAGTAGGTAGTAGTAGTAGTAGTAGTAGTAGTAGTAGTAGTAGTAGTAGTAGTAGTAGTAGCAGCAGTAGCAGTAGCAGTAGTAGCAGTAGCAATAGCAGCGGTAGTAGCAGCAGCAGCAGCAGCAGTAGTAGTAGTAGTAGTAGTAGTAGTAGTAGTAGTAGTAGTAGTAGTAGTAGTAGTAGTAGTAATAGTAGTAGTAGTAGTAGCAGTAGTAGTAGTAGTAGTAGTAGTAGTAGTAGTAGTAGTAGTAGTAGTAGTAGTAGTAGTAGTAGTAGTAGTAGTAGTAGTAGTCGTGTACTTAAGTTATGACGTCATCCTACACGTCACGTAGTTGATTGCGTCATATGATGGAGGGCTAAATTGGAAAGGTCTGTGCTCTGTGACTGTTTGTCCTTTTCTTCAAGAGAAGAATGAGGTTGTTCAATTGGCAAGCTTTCATAATCTAGAAAGCGTAAGTGGCTCACAAGAGAGTTAGCAGTTGGGAATCTAATATCAGAATGATGGCGAATAGCACGTTTTCTGAAGCATGTCTCCCCAAAATAATGTTCCTATGTATTTGCTGAGATTATGTAAATGATATTTGCTGAGTGGCATTGAGTTTGTATTAGTTTTTTGATTGGATAGCTATTTGAAGGTTTTGATTTCGAGTGTACTTGTCAACTTTATATCTAATCTGTTCATATTTTTGAGAGCGCATCAATTTTTCGTCCAATCAGCTCCATGACCACGCACGTGGTGGTTGTGCTTTGTTTTGTATTAGACAAATTTATGTCTTATATCTAATCTGATCACCTATATGAGAGCATGCCAACTTTAGTAGTATATAAAATAGGGGTACTGGACCACACCCTTCCTGGGAGAGCGGTGGGGCAAGTCTCACCCATCAGCAGTCAAACAAGAAATCCGACAACCTATAACATGCGTGGGCAAGATACATCACACAGACTACAGCTGGTCTATACCACTGGGGTCGGCCTCACCACCAGGCCGGGCTCCACCTCCCCATCCTACCAATAGCTGCTGCTTCAAAATAGTTCAAACAGTCTCAAAACAATTCAAGCAGTTTTAAACCAATCTCTACCCATAGAACCGTTGCTCCATAGGCATCACATGTATCACACTACCATATAGACATTTTAAAAGACCCGGGAGGTTGAAAACCACCATCTGGACTATGACCTCAAAAGAGGCTGTCCTGTTTTTATCCAATTCTCACCAACCTCCCGACAATTCAAAGCCAGTGTTATAAATCTACGCGTGTGTGCATGGAATGTATGACGTGTATGCTAGAGTGTGGGTTTAAGCCTAATCTAATCTAATATCCTGGCTTGAATCTTCCACAAGCCCGCTGCCAGCACTATATATATATATATATATATATATATATATATATATATATATATATATATATATATATATATATATATATATATATATATATATATATATATATATATATATATATATATATATATATATATATATATATATATATATATATATATATATATATATACATAGGTCATAGGAGTTGTGGTTGTCGAGGAATCGGGTTCCACGTGTGTTCAAGCTGAATACCAGTAGTATGCGATACACAAACTTTGGCATAGCCAGAGTACAACAGGCAGGCCCACTGTGCGAGTGCCCGCTCATTCCCCGAGCAATTTCCAAACATGAAAGCTGTGCCAGTTGCCATTATTAGGTGGCTGTTCCTACCTCCGAGGTAGTACTGCCCCTGGAGTGCCATCTCCAGATCCTTGTGGCCACTGGTTATACGCAGCAGGGCATACGACTTCGTTTCCTGTTGATAGAGACAGCAATCAGCCTGAATGTGTAGCTCACCGAGAACATTGGCCTGAGCCACTATAAGTTTGAAGTTATTTAACTCATCCACCTGCTGGACAACCACTCCATTCTGAAGTAGGGCTGCTACATCTACACAATCCGAGATACCTCATTGTAATATCAATCCTAACCGCTGATTATCTGTGGCCTGGACCTGCTGGTACTCTCGCTTGATGCAGGATTCGCTGTCTAGAAAGCTCACGTTCTAGTTCCTGGTGATTCTTATCATGCCAGAGATGAAATCGTGGAGAGGTCATCGTTACACCATCAAAATGTTCAGTGTACACCTAAAGGACCAGCTCGACACGCATCATGGCTGGCTTCATGTGTGTGTTCTCGAGAAGAGAGAAGAGTGGAACTGTCACAGGCATTTCTACATTTGGTTGTAAGCTGAATCTTGTGAATCCGGCATTACACCCCAGAGCATAGTACCCCTATCCCTTAGCATAGTAGGCCAGTACTCGGTTATATGGGTGGTGTCTAAGGTGCTATTGTTCTGCTCACAATCTGAGGGAGCTCTACATCCTTCTCTGCAGTGCTCTTGAACTTGAACTTGAGCAATCGTAATCTCATGGATCTGTCCTGAAATAGCGAAGTTGGTGTACTTCCCAACCACGGAGATAGGCTTTCCATCATGGATACCAGGTCGAATGACTGTCAGCAGTCCTTCTGTGGATTTGTGTGATGTGAGGTCGTGAGCTCAACCACTCCATCCAGATGGTGTATATACTACTTCATGACTAAGGTATTTTTCAGTGCCTCTATAAAAACAGATTAAATGTCTCAATGTTCAATATTGCCACGCATATATAAACATGATGAGCAGGTGCAGTGCCAGTCGGCAATGATATATGCGATAGTGAAGCGGTCGAGTGTGCATGTTGCTGCAGGTACCATTAAACCTGTGAACATATATCTAAAGTTGACATCCAGCTGTTAGATAAGAACCACGATAGTCCGTATACCTGTATCACATGTAATGGCTCAAATTCCAACAAGGAAGATAGTGATACTAGGAACAAAAATAGTTGCCAAGTATTGTAATCATACTAACAGTCATAGCATAGTCAAGCCACAAATATCAGATGAGGATCAGCCACAACCAGAGCAACAAAAACGACCCAACAACAACAAGCATATTAATCCAACTTCATGAGCCTAGCACTGCAGCAACATCATTATCTGGTACTAAACATTGTAACCAAACCTATACCTCCAAAGTATCAGTGCAAAGCTCTGCCAATGGTAACTATATCGTCTGCCTGAATGATACCACACAGATAAACCACCACCCTATAACTATATGCATATCACCATGCCAACATGGATACACTCAGTCAACTGTCACCACATCGACAGCAACTCAAGGTACTCCTACAGCCACATTATTGACAAGACTTACCTCAAGCCTAGGCAATGCTCAGACCAGTCAGAGCCCCACAGCAAGAGCTACCCAAAGCATAACTAAGACCAATTACGGCATCACATCTAGCGAAGACCAACTAAGTAAGGCTCAGTTATTGGATGAAATGGATAACAGGAACAAACTACTAAAAAACAAAGAGAATAAGGTACAAAAGCTAGAGACTGAACTTTCACAGCAAAAGAAGCAACTAGCTACAGCGAAATCGTTCATTGCAAACTTTACAAATGAACTCCAAGAGTCAAAACGCATACTTCAAAGGAGGCTACTACTGATGGATGAAGCCAGCCAACCCAACAACTCAGAAGCGTCATCCAAGCAAACGGACGATAACCATCATGAAACCGTGCACAGCAAGCACGTAACCAACGACAATGAAAGCATTACACAGCCTTGAGAGAGACAATATAAAAATGGCCAATGAATGCACAATCTGGAGATGGAATATCTAAAAATGATAGTACGACTGGAAATACCAGAGGAAAGGTGTAACAGAAAGTATAATGGTGATAGCCGTAACGCTAATACTAATAATTACAGCAGACATAGACCACCCAGAGCAGAGAAACCCACCAAGCAATCAAGCCATTATAAACAGCACATGTCTCCTCGAAACCACTACGATAGATCATCACCACCAGACTCCAGCAAATAACTATACTTCCACTAGCAATGTCACAACTAAGAATAACAATAGCAATACATCCAATAGCAACCGATCAATTGCAATGCAAACTCCAGAGACTCTTGCTGGGCTGTCAACCCTGGAGATACATAATCAGCATCTGCCAACTATGATAGAGGTTGCCAATTCATCAGAAACACACAATCATAGGCAAGCTAATGAACCAGCTGAGGAACACGAACAAACAGCAGTCAAAACAGTAGCAATAGCAAACTCTCTGCAAGAAATAACCTGTCCAGACAACATCCCCAGTACTAGCGAAAATGCTAGAACCAGTTCCGCTAGTCATCCAGCTAGAACGTATCAGCATTGGCAGAGACCAGTGGAGCTATCTGTCAGGAAAATAATATTAACCCGAGAGCTAGGATGGCAGCTGAGCCGATCACAAGGCCACAAGAAATAAGCAGACAGAATGAATATACCTCAGAACATTTTTTAGAATGTGGTCAATGAATACCGCCACTACCCTGGGTATCCCAACCACTGGGAGTACCAACGGATGCCAATCACCAACCGCAGCTGACTTACCAGAATACGGGAGCCATCTTGCCCACCCAGCAGCCTTATCTTTTCAATCAGACCTTAATTCCAAATACACTCAACCAGTATATGCAGACTTATCAGCAGAATGCAACCCTCAACCAACACCAACCGATGCTGTTACTGCCACATCAACTACAGCAACTACTTCGACAAAACATGGCATTCGCGGTAATTCAGCAGCAACAGCAACTCCAACAACATCAATGGACATCCCAAAATATCCAACCGAAAACATCAACCCTACAGTGAGAACACCACAGATAAATTTAATATTAAACTAAATCAGCCATCATTCTTACACCCCTTCAACATTGTTTCGAACAACATTGAGAACTTTAGGTCAAGTAAGCCTTATTTAGAAAGTCTGATATCCAAACGCTCCATAATCTTACTCCAAGAGGACTGGCTCCATAATTTTGAGAAATCAGAACTAGAATTATTTTGTGAACAGAATGGATACAGCTGTCACACAAAGTGTGTTGATGACAAAGACCCGATTTCACCATTTCAACGCCCTCACGGTATGGCCAACGTATCTATATGTTATGATAGCAACATCTCACCACAGATTGTAGAACTTCATGATGGAGGCAACAGATTAGTAGTGGTCAAGATCAACGCTCAGTCAATACCTATCATCCTGGTCAATGTATACATGCCATGCAGGAGAAGTAAAGATTCTGAAGATGAATATAGAGTTGTTCTTAGCGAAATCAGTGAAATCTTGGCGAAATTTGGACAGTCTTAAGAAGATGGTACCCAATAGCAGGGGCAAATTTATAAGCGAAAGCGGCGTAGAACTCACAGCAACAGCTCCTGAAACATTTACCTACTTCCACCCTAATGGACAAAACAAATCACAAATTGACTATTTCCTCCAAAACAATGACATTGTGAGACTATATACCACGCTTGAAAGAGAAGGCCTCAACACATCACAACATGACCTGTCATGGTCACAATATCAGTAAATCAGCCAGAACACAACAGACCAACCAAAGGTATATCTCCAACAAAGCTCTTATCCAATAAAAGTAAATGGGACAAAGTGAACATACGAAAATACCAGTATCTCTTAAATGAGCGACTCACAACCTTTATTCAACAGCACGAGTGAACGCAATCACCTGAAAACCTAGATCTGGGCATTATTAACTATTGTGGCATCATACAAACCACAGCCAAAGAATGCCACATGCAAAATCCACACAAAAATAGAAGACGATGATACAACTCTGTCCCCTCGCATCAAGGCACTTTGTCGTGCTAGCAAACAGGCAAACTGGAAGTGAAAAACCACTGGACGTCCAACCAGTGGAAACAGTGCCCTCTTCAGAGAAATGAAGCTCGCCAAAAAGCACCTAAGGTCTTCTTAACGTCAGCAAGAGGCAGTAGTAAGGAAGGACAAGTACGAAGATATAATGCAGGCTGATGAACATGACAAAAATTTATTCTACAAACTAATTAGTCAACAACGAAATGAGGGTGCATCAGGTCCCACATGTCTGATCGTAGATGAAACAGAATTAAACTCCCCAGACGAGATTAGAGATGGATGGGCAGAATAGTTCAGACAATTTGCTACACCTCTCGAAGACCCAGGTTTCAACCCAGACTACAGATGGCAAATTATGCTTGACCACATTCTACTCGAGGAAATTAATGAACTTAACACCGAGCCACCTCCACAAGTCACGGCAGATACGGTTGGAGAGATTATTAACGGCCTAAAAAATGGCAAAGCAGCTGACCATCTCAACATCACCAGTGAGCATCTAAAATATGGGGGAATATTGACAATAACCACAATTATCAACAAAGTCATCATCGAACGAATAACCGAGACACATAAAACAGTATATGCACTTATAGCTGCAGGCTTTCATGGGGCAAATGGACTTAACCCGAAAGTCTCTAACCATCTTCTAAATATTTATGTCATGCCACGCCTTATCTATGGTCTTGATACAATATGACTAACAACGAAGGACATGGCCTAAGTGGACAAGCTCCATAAACAACTGTTACGGCAAATCCAACACCTTCAGGACAGAACAGCAGATGCTGCAGTATA
Organism: Chaetoderma sp. LZ-2023a; assembly: GCA_034401795.1. Taxonomy (NCBI): domain Eukaryota; kingdom Metazoa; phylum Mollusca; class Caudofoveata; order Chaetodermatida; family Chaetodermatidae; genus Chaetoderma; species Chaetoderma sp. LZ-2023a. Next base: position 69,652,693 of record CM067366.1, on the reverse strand, counting down.
CTTGATGCTCGGACAAATCCCAGTCCAGGGAGAAGTACATAAACGCATGCTCACTGCTTTTGGTAACATCATCAGGGACCATGGACCCATTGAATATAACATTGCGGTAAGGCAACTCGCCACGAAAACAAAAACATCCCATAGCTGGTTCAGAGCCATCGCCGGAATCCTTCAGCTGTGCAATCTTCCAGATGAACATGATCTCCTTGAGCAGCCACCGAGTAAGGAATCATGGAAAGGAGCAGTAACACGTGCCGTCAATATGTACTGGGAAAATAAACTTAAAACTGATGCACTGACAAAGACTTCTCTAAAGTTTCTGAACATTAAAAACCTGTCAGTAGGAAAAGTGCTCCCCGTATGGGACAGTGCTGGTTACGAATGCCTCTCCATCACCAAAGCATCAATTAAATGCAAATTTCTCCACGGCACATACACCCTACAAGCAAATAAAAGCAGATTTAACCAACACAGCATGAATGCGGATTGCCCATTGTTTAAAGATGGAGCAGAGGACGAAAGAACTATCAATGATGCTACATCAAATGGACCAATGTTCACACAACTCGTACTGGCCTGCTCAGGAGTTTCCTATTTACCTCAGCCTCTCATACCACATCTAGAAAGCCTGGGTAGGGGCCTCTGCTATGCCTTGCACCATGAAAGGGCATTGCTGCAGAAACAACTGAGTACTGAAATACCTACTACTACTACTACTACTACTACTACTACTACTACTACTACTACTACTACTACTACTACTACTACTACTACTACTACTACTACTACTACTACTACTACTAATACTACTACTACTACTACTACTACTACTACTACTACTACTACTACTACTACTACTACTACCGTGTTGGATCTGGTCAGTTCCCAGCAGGCCTGCACCTTGTCTTATATGTTTACTGACATCTTGGCCATGAAGACATTACTATATATTTATATAGAAGTAAACCTTACAGTGCAATCCCGATATATACATGTGTCGTTGACCTACAACATCATCGAGTGCGTGCCGACCATAGAAGAAACAATTACGCTGTTTCAGCGGTTCTCCGGACAGCGGAGGAATATACATTATCATCATCATCATATGGCAAATGGATCTGAGCGATGTTACTAGTTTAGCCAGACATCATAACTAAATACATTATCTACTATTCATAATGGATTGTCTATCAAAATTGTTGTGGATAATACCTTTAATGAATAAAACTGAAAAAATCTTAGCTCAATCGTTGGAGTTATTTCTGAATACTGTCTCTAGAAGACCAGAATTGATTCAAATCGATAAAGGGGGGGGGGGGGGGTGTGAATTTGTGAATGCTACCGTTAGACATGTATTAACATCTAACGGGATACATTTCTATACAGAACTCTCACACGAAGGCGGCGATCATTGAATACTAAGTTATGGCTATATATGACGTACAAAAATACTGATAGATATGTCGATATGCTCCCTAATCTGGTATGGTCTTACAATAGAACTGTACACGGCAGCACAAAAATGAAGCCAGTAGATGTTGACCATAGTTCAGAGGTGTTAGCTTGACGTAATATGTACTCGAAGCCGAATCCTAGAGCATGGGTAAAGTCAAAAGATTTGAGAGTAGGAGATGACGTAAGATTGTCAGATTTAAAAGATCCATTTACCAATTGTTATAGACCGGCATGGAGCGAGATGGTCAAAATAAGCTCGAAACTAATTCACAGATCAGGTCTATATAAGATCTACGATTATAATCAAAATCCCATTATTGGTATATTTTGTTCCGAAGAATTACAGAAATATGTTTTAAATGATGCCAACCAGCAACTGTACCTAGTAGAAAAAATTATTAAGAGGCATACAAAAGATGCTAAGCGAACCTCAAATGGCGGTGTTATAATAATTCGTTTAATTCGTGGATAAGTTATTCAGAACGTAAGCGTATTCAGAATCATTACCGAGCGACATCTACCCCCAGTCCCACCCCATCCCCTCCACCCGCCCTGGTGTGAGTGTGATGGTTGTAGAAATGTCTCTAAACAGCCCAGAAATTTGTAATAATAATAATAATAATAATAATTATCAGTAGTCATTTTGTGGTGGAAAAGAATCCCAGAGATGAGATAGATATCTCGTTCAGGTTATAATTATTTATATTATAGTAGTGACATATTTAAGAAATCTGAGCATTCAAAATGGCGATAAAGGAGTTTGGATTGCATTAGCATTTGGGTGTTTAGAGTATGTATTACCAGCTCCAAATATTAAAACGCCTAAAGTTGAGAGGTTGTCGATGTCATTTGTTTAGAAATAATAGCTAGAAACATGGAGCAGTTTTATATTACGCTACCGAGTAACATTAGCTTGGATTACTATCTGGATAATAAGATTTCAGAATTCAGAACGTATCTTCAAATGCCTTTAAGTTTCTGTGGAGAATGGGAGGTTCGGCTTGTCATCTATATTGTATCTGTGAAGTTGGTTAACATTAGCCATGCCTCTGAAAAGCGCTCTAAATGTAGCCGATGAGCTTTTTGATAAATTTAAGCAGACTAATACATTAAAAGTAGTCGCAAATTCAGTGCCTCAGCAAAAAGCTCTAGAATTACCTCTCTACATCAAATGTGTAGAAATACCTAAAGGTTTCTTTCTATATGATTAAAATTCTAATGGGGTTTATAAATAAGCAGATTAATAGCCACAAGCGTTATAAAAATGCAATCAGATTCAACTATTTAAACGATCATGTCAACCTTGTAACATTAACCGTTAATCGAATGTTCGTGGTTGAATTTGAGGATGCTGTAGGCATATTTTTAGACTATCATGACCGTATCATTAGCAGCCCGACACCCGTGGGTGGAGTTCTATAAACATGTAAAAGTAATGGCATTGCATTAACTACGGCTTATGTATATTACATAGTTACATAGTTACATAGTCCTCTTCTGCTGGATAGGCTAGACAGCCTGTAGCAGGTCTTCACTATCTTCTTCGTCGATTTGTTGTACCTGCTGAACGTTTTTGGTGTGAACAGGTTGGATCGGGAACTGTGTTGTGTAAGCCGCATTGTCAAAGTATTTGTCTAACTGACTTTTAAAGGTGTTGAGAGTTGGAGCAGTTACCACAGTATCAGGAAGACTATTCCAGTGGTTGCTTACCCGAATGCTGAAGAACCATTTTCTGGTGTCAGTGTTGAATCGCTACTTGTGTAATTTGAACCTCTCGACATCAACCTTGTATATGCTGTGTGTGTATTTGTAAGCCTCGATAAGGTCACCACGTAGACGTCAATAAATGAAACTTAGCAGTTTCAGAAATTTAAGGCTGTCTCCATATGGCTCATATGTAAACCTGAAATGGTCTTTGTTGCTCTACGTTGAACATTTTCGATGATGTTTATATCTTTTTTTTGTATAGAGGCGACCAGACGATGTTTCAATATTCCAAGTGGGGTCGTACTAAGCTTTTGGAGAGTAAACTGAATGTGTTTGGATTTAGGAACTCAAAGGAACTGTGGATCATGCTGACTAATTTATTTGCTTTGTTCACTGTTGTTTCGGCATGTTGGTTAAACTTTAATGCACTGTCGACATAGACACCAAGATCTTTCTCGCATGTAGTTTCCTCCTGGGTTATAGCATCAAACTTTTCTTGTGTGGTGTATTTGTGTCTGGCATTTGTTCCACCCAAATGCATAACTTTACATTTTGTAGCATTAAACCTCAGTTGCCAATTATCGAGCCATTCTTTCAGAAGATTCAGATCGCTCTGGAGGTTGTCGTGGTCTTCCAACCTCGAGATCTTTGAAAACAGTTTGGTGTCATCCACAAACATCTTGATCATATTGTGCACTTCATCCGGCATATCATTAGTGAAACAGATGAATAATGTTGGTCCCAATAAACTGCCTTGTGGTATCCCACTGAGTATGGGGGCCCATTCTGAGTATGAGTCGTTGACCACTACTCTTTGTCTATGGTTACAAATGAATGCATGTATCCATGGATGCCATAACTCTTCAGCTTTTTCAATAATCTTTGATGTGGAACAGTATCAAATGCTTTGGCAAAGTTCAAGTAGATAACATCAGGTTGTACCCCACTGTTGAGTACTTTAGTGCAATAGGCCAATGTTTCAAGGAGTTGTGTTGTACAGAAGCGGCCATTGACAAATCCATGTTGGCAATCTGACATGATACTTGACATGTGAGTCATCAGTTTTTGTCTGATGAACCACTCCATAGTTTTGCACACGACTGAAGTTAAACTCACTGGTCTATAATTACTGGCCAATGCCTTGTTGCCTTTTTAAAGACTGGTGCGACCCATCTTTCCAGTCCTGTGGAACTGTTCCTTCTTTGAGTGACATATATTGCGATATCATGAGCCATAATGTAGTCGGAGATGCAACAGCTCAATTGTTAAGAGTTATGCCAATATCTAGCAAACATGGTGGTGAAGATATTTGTCAATGGACATTTCCTGACATTCAATATAGAGTCGTATCTAAGAATTACATTGACACGATAGGGGTGGTTATAATCGATAGGACTGGAGAAAACATACCATCTGAAGACAATGCTTCACCGAGCATACTTTGTTTACATTTTTTACCTAAGCACTAAGAATAGGCATGTAATCGTTAGCTATATAGAGACATTTTTAGGTTTCTGACTGTTAAAAAATTAAGTATACATGTAAACCAGATTCAGCTACGTTGAGAGCTTATTACACTAATTAAACTGGCGCTTGTTTACCCATATTCGTAGGTGCTAGGGTCAAAAGGGTCGCGGATTAGGAAATATTATATTATCGCTGTTCAGAGCACCCATGCTATTAAGCTAAGGGCATAAGAAAATGTATGGTGCTTCAACGGGGAACATTGTAATTAAAAAACGTTGTTTTCATGTAGAGAAATTTGTTTAATTCATGTTTTCTTTGTCTGTAGCTGTTTAACAATATGGTTTTAACTTATGAGGGTTAAAATGCCTTTCAAAGGCTATTTTCCCAGAGTTATAATTGTGATGCAGGCCCTAGAGTTACACCAATGGCTGACACACCTTGGTAATGATCGGGACCAAATTAAAAGATCTGACTGAACTGTGCATCTGAGAGGGGGACTGATCGTGATTCATAACAATGGATGGGGTTTATGGGGGCATGGTGGGGCAGGGGAGTGGGGGTGGGGGTTGGGGTGGTGGGTGACCATTCAACAAATAGAGAAAATTCTGTCTCGGCTGAGTCATATATATCAATTTTTCAAAAGCTGTAGTACAAGCGAAATTTGATCGAGTAAAAAAACCAACGAATTCAATAATTATAGGTTATAACTATGTCAATAATTTTAGGATATAATTATATCATTCATGCAGTTTATAAACAGCTCATAGTACATAATTTAGCCAATCAGTCTTACAGACTTTACATAGCTCATAGACATTCTAATATAAATTCGGATCGGTAGACAATGCACGAAAGAAATCAATTTTAGACACATGTTCTAAGGCATTTAAGTAATATAATTCTACATTGTCGATAGGCCTTAATAAATAATCGATGACCATGCACTGGTGTTCGCGCAGAGATGGTCTGTCATGTTTACAACTGTAGCATTCGCTAACGGCTAAGCTACGGATCGCCAAATTCCATAAGATTGCGAAAATAGCTGTAGCATTGTTTCTGGTAGATTAGGGAATGTTTTTTGGAGCCAAAACTCAGATATTCACGTTCATTTATATCTTGATGGAACGCATCAAGGTTATACGGTGTAGCATCCGGTTAGGTGTAAATTTCAACATTGCTGAGCGAGTCCGCCGGTGTAAAAATGGGTCTTCATAATCCGGCAAATCATTAGAACTCAGCATATCCAGCAAAGGTTCGAATCCAGATGGCATTTCTTCTTCTACATCTGTCAATCACTGGTAGAATAGCAAATTTTAATGCACTGAGATTCTCTGGGGATGCGTGATCGATAAAATTCTGAATGGTCTGGTCTATTTCAGAATCAGAATCAGCTACATCGACTACGTTGTCTGGTTGCTTAGACGTTACTCCCAGTAATCGAGTTATACAGGTTCTTGAGAATATGTAATCCTTAGTATTTACTGTGTCACCCTCTAAAACTGTAGTTAGTTTAATTCCTTCAATCGTAGTAGTAATGTATAACCAGTCTGATGTTAACATTGAGTTAATGTTTACACCACTGCTTAGAGTTCTGACTATTTAAAACCAAGCGTCTTCGTCAACCATTAGCATTAAGTTGACTCTAGAGCCGTAGAGTAAAGGCACGTTACTCCATAGACCGATTTGTCTCTGCCCATTATCCAAATAACACGCATCAGACATTAATCTAATGCTTAATAACTGATCTCTGGAATGTTTGGAGAGCATGGTTTCAACCATCACGAGTTTTATCTAGATAATGACGATCAGCTGTAGAAATGGGGTTTTTTTTTTAGTATTGCGTGGCCCGACTGAGACATGTTAAATTGATTGGTACCATTGTTTTTTGTGCATAAATGCTTACACAAGCGTAGATTTTGTTATAGCACCGAGAATTTCATGCAAGGTCTCTTTCAGAATTCTCTACGAGTTACTAGGGAATATTACGTGTCTGCATGATGGTTTCATTTCAGTTTGACCAGACGAAGTAAAGTACCAAGTTACTTTGACGTACAGATATTTAGTGCTGATAGTGACCTTTAATTGAAGTACTAATTCATATAGGTAATTAATCTGCTCTAATCTGTCGGAACACCTAGCCCTAAGTACAGTTTCGTCGAATGCTGGAATCATGCCTGCGAACTTTTGTAATGTATTGCTGTACATAAACACCCTGCGCTTGGTGGGGTAAACACTACCAACACTAAACTCTCGTATGCTTACTACAAATTCGCCATTACTTTTCATGACGCATATGTACACATTATTACTGAGCGCAACGGGCACGTCACAACCCCTAAGATATGCTGGATTCATAATCATAATGAACGTTGAAAAAACCGTTTAAACAAAATCAAAACGTCAAGGCTTAACAGACCAGATTTTTAAACCGCTTTTATACGATTTTGGCGATCGATTAAGGCTTGTCACACATCATTACGCTAATTACCCTTAAGATCACCTCATTGGATGCTAGGAGACACATGAGTTAACGAAGGGGCGGGGCTTCGTGATTGAATGAGTTCTCAGGAAAAGATGAGTCCAGACATGTAGCCTGTCAATCATCCTTACACTATGCATTAACCCTTGTCAATCATTACGCTAATTGCCCTTAAGCATGACAGAAGTCACATGATTTAATGAGGGGTGGGTGGGGTCTTATGGCCACCCTCTACATCTAAGATCAAATTAGAATGTCGGAGATTTTATCACCTTTTTTCACACCTTTTCAAAAGGCGACGGAGATCAAAGGAAAAAAGTGTCAAAATAACAAACGAGAACAATTTGACTACTGACAGTTGTTGCTGCCTGAGGCAGCAACTACTTAAAATGTGTGGGGAAAAGGCGACCTAACTGACTCCCCTCTACTTACAATGATGTGGGTGACTGGTATTTCTTTTTCCTACTGACTCGTCATGTTAATGTCTTAACATTCAGACATCTGTTCACTTGCTAAGCATTTGTCATATAATCTCCTTTATGCATCGAGGGTCAAGTTCGACTAGCGAACTATAGTAATTTTGCTAGTTTACTGAACATACGCAATTACTATGCCCAGCCGAACGCTGGATAGTTAACTATAGTTCGTTGGTATCCGATTCCCCATTGAATTACTATTATAGAAAATTTGGAGCCGGGCACTAGTCTCTATCAACCCTTTCTGTCGTCTCTTTTGATGGCCTACGAAAATGGGTTATTTTGGTCCGCTACGACGTCAAAAAGCGTCCATATGAAATAAAGTAGGAGGGCTTGGGAACACTAATATACAATGGGAAAGAATAATTTAATCAAACCGATGTTATCTAATTAAATATTTACACTTTTATATGCATTTATTCGTAGTAAGCGAGGGTGCTCGCCATTTTGAAATTTAAGCAAATTTCACGCTAACTTACTCGGGCGAGTATAGTTGACTAGCTCGTTGAGTTAACTATTTCAAGTTCGACTGGGAATCTAGTTAGCTATAAGTAGGAGTCGAACTTGACCTAGGCTTAAATAAAGCATAGGATTTCTGAAACCCTGCATACTTAATCCGCCACAGACATCCCTTGGAACACAGATCGCTATCGCTGTTGAAATCAGCAAAAATGTTCACTTCCCTATAGATCACTGTTAGCCTCACGTATCATCATCAAGATCCATCTGGTAAATTTTGCAAAGCAGGGACGTAGGCCTATGCATGTGTGCCTCAGAGATCAGCTTGCTTCTATTCTTATAGGTCAAGTCAAATTAGTGTCATCATATTCAACAGCGTATGTGTACAGTTACCTTAAAGTTTAGTTTTGGGGTAATTTCAATTTTAAAGTTTCGAATCGACTGAAGCGCGTTGAAAAGTATGAGGAGCTTGGCTAGAAATGGATCTCTCTGATGAATTAATGGCGGTTTCATATACACATATCTAGGCGATTCGTATAATATGACAATTCAACGCGGCGCATTGGGCATGACCCTAGCTTATACCATCGGCATTTCACAAGCAGCACGCGCGTGGTCGGCGTATCTAAAATTGCTCAGGTGCACAGAATCATCAATTTTCTTTTAGGAATCAATTCCTATGTAGGTATGTGCATGCATGCGCGTGTGTGCGCGTGTGTGCATGTGCGTAAAATGTGTTGTGGTTCTTACAGCATATTTTATCTCCTCTGGTGGCGATATCGAGAGGACCCTTAGTTCTTATGGTGGGTGTTAACTCCAGGTTTAAATTGGCGATAACTGTGATGTCTTCTCCATGAAGGAATATTTGCTTCAGGCAGCTAATCTTTAGTATATAGATAGCGTATCGTATCAACTGCATTTGCGCAGTCTACGAACCACTTTGGAGTTTACATCCGCATTTTTGTTCTCCCATTTCTCGGGTCCTTTGTGTATGATTCTCTGAAGCCATATTCTGAGTAGCGTCTTCATGACATGACCAAGAAGGCGTAATGTTTTATATTCTAAACATCATATTTCCTTTCTTGCTTCTTAGCAAAGTTACCAATATTGTTTGAAGTTCTTTGGAACACATCGCCTGTATTGTAGATTACCTTGCATGTGTCAGTAAGTAACCTACTCGCTGATGACACGGGTTACTAGGCCCACACTGGGTCAATACCGGGACGTATCGGCCCGTTAATGGTCTAGTGTGGTCCCAGTACCCTGCGTTATCAGGCTAGTATTTTCAGCATCTCTGCTCAGATGTTGGGCAGCTGTCCATGTAGGCATGTGGCACTTCATGTGATCCTACTCATATATCGTGTTGCATTTCCAAATTCATCTTTCTCCTAATCTGCTAAATGGAAACGAATTATAACTGCGTAAAAGGTTTTTTTCAGAATCATTTATCATTTCATTCATCGTGATACATGCAGGCTTTAGTTTCGGTTGATAAAGAAAGATCTGAACAGGTCTCAGGATGTGGTTGATTCTTTGAAGACGTTTGACAAAATGTAATTGAGATGTAGACGTAAAGATTTCATTTTCTTTCCGACATTTTGTAAGACTCGCATACACGTGGACGCATAGGCTACATATCACAGACCCACGGTGCAAAAAAAAAAATCAAACTGTGCTATTAGTTTATAAATAATGTTGAGAACTTACTTGCGTGTTCGTATTTCGATCGATCCGCCTACTCATCTATCAATCCATCCATTCATCCATCCACCCACCCACATCCCACCCACCCACGCACCCACCCACTCACCCATAAACTCACACACCTACCCACTCGCCCATCCATCTATCCATCCACCCACAACAAATCATTCTTATTAAGAACTAAATCGCATGTATGTAGTGTCTAACTGTTGTGCTCTATACATCCAATTTTAGTTATACCCCGCCCATCTTTAGCTAAGCTGCAACCACACTCCGCCAGTGTTTGTGATCGATAGATCCCTGAACTCCTTGATTACTAATTTCCAGAAAACTAGACAGGTACAATGGTGAATATTTTGAAACTAATTTGCCTGGGTGTTGTTGCTCTCTGTGACGGCAACTGCACCCCAGTTAAATTAGCTTCAAAATATCAACAGCATGTTTATTAAATAGTAAAGACAATTATACGCTTAGTCCGTTATCAAGTAAGCGTTCGTGACGAACTTAGCTACGTCATTCATGACGTAATTGACTATGACGTCATCCTACATGTCAGGTAGCTGATCATGACGTCATATGATCAATGGATAAACTGGAATCCCCCATTAGTATTCCTTTAGCGGTTAAATATTTACGTATAACAAAGCCAAAGATCGTCGCGAATATGAATATGATTTTGTTACGAGTTTTACCCTTTAACACTCATATCGGCCAAAAGCGGCCTCTGCAGTGGTCTTGAGTAATGTCAATTTGCAGACCAAGAGAAGGTTATTTTTTTAAATTTATCACTGGAATGACTGGCTCGATAACCGAGCCAGTCATTCCAATGATAGATTTTCAAAAATAAACTTCTCTTGGTCTGTAAATTGACATTTTCTTGAAAAGATTCAAGAGTTAGAGGGTTAAGAGCTTGTCGAAAACCATTAAAGTTAGACTTAAAAGGGCTATCATATTTGAACTCTTTCTTAATATAAGACACCTTCACGGATGGCATCTTTGTGCAAAATGGCCTTGAGTCCATGCCAGTGTTTCCTGCATGCTGTCGTAGGTTATCTCTGCTAACGATAACGACAAGATTTCACTTTGATAACCCAGGATGCTACAAACTAGTTATTTCGGCTTTAAGCGTGATGCACATAGCCATTGTTTTCCGATTACCCTCCAGGGAGCTATTTAATGTGACTCCGCGCGCGTTTATTAGTGGAGCGCCAACAGGGCAGATAGTACCTCAGAACACCACGAATTCTCCTGGTACCATAAATTCATAGGGTTCGCATCAGGATCCGTGCGACACTAGCGTTGGAGATCGTCTATGGCCAAGTCTCTCCGATGAATGCTCGCTCTTTGATTAGATCTATCCCTTGGGAAAGATAAAGATTGCGAAGGCAATTGATTGACATACAATAACACCGACAACGTAAATTATTCGCTGACATGATCAGATTTTAAAACAAGAGGTTAGATTTTGCAGGTTACTGGGCCTATACTGGGCCAATACCGAACCGTATTGGCCCGGTATTGGCCACGTAGAGGCCCAGTAGCGTGCGTTATCAGTTACCATTCCCAGATAACGCAGCTTACTGGGCCGATGCTGAGACGATACCAGGCCAATACTTTCAGTATCGGCCCGGTATCAGTCCAGCGTCGGCCCGGTAAGCTGTGTTATCAGGGTTATAACCTCCATCAGGCCACGTGTTCTGGGGATATCTGATATTTAATATGCATAACCTCTACAGGGCCCATTACACTATGCTTACCTATTTTTAAAGCAATCAATATTTTTGAAGCGTTCAGCAAAATGTGTTTTGAAAAAATAGTCAGCAGATTTCATATAGACATAGGTTTCCACGTATTGAGCAAGCGATATGATGGATGGCATGGGCAAGAATTATATCATATGTATCACCCACCCCCACCCCACCCCACCCCACCCCATGCACTATGCCCACCTCACTCTCCAGGGTACCCAACCATACTCGCACCACTCTCACTGCAGAGATACTCATCTGTAGGAAATCTTGAAGGAAACTTCACCAACCAAACCCAGGCCACCCTCCCCCACCCCTTCCCCACCGTGCAGATATGCTCATCTTTAGGGAATCTTGAAGTACACTTGATGATTCATCAATCATCCTGCCCAATAATCAAAGAATTATATCCTGATGTTCACAATCTAATGATACTTATGCCGGTGAACATTTAACAATATTGTCATCGAAGGGTGCTGTTGCCTTAGGCAAATCCTTAGAAAGCAACCGTTTTCAATCGGTAATTTTTAGAAGACCTGTTACAATAGCGATAACAAAGTCACAATGAGATTAATTTCTGAGAGTATAATGTGGCTTGCACTTGAAAAAGTTAGACAATAATTTTCAAATTGTATTCTAACGACACCCAAGACGCGTTCATAAAGTATCCAAGGGAATGATTCCATACAAGAATATGAGTCCATGATTGTTACCATAGTTCCGGAAATTTCTGACAAATAAGTTACACACGAATTCCTTGGAATTAGGATAATGAATTTCGTTATTATAAATCATAGCGGCCACTCGTCGTCATCAATAGACGGGTTGTTGCAGAGCGCGTATGAATGCCGTCATGTGAAATACTCCCAGTGTGGGGGGGGGGGGGGGGGGGGGGGGGGGGGGGGGGGCAATGTTTCAACACAATATAATATCATAACATGTAACAACATTTATTTGCATGTGTTATCGGAATGACACAAATGGTAACATGCCCCTGTTATTAGTATTCGTATTATTAATATTATTGGTATTTTTATTATCAAACGTAGTAATAATTAGTATTGTTAGTAAACTAACAAATTAACCAACTTTGAATTCCGTAAGCTATTAACGTAGTCGGTTCAGCCTCGATTCACGATTGACTTGAGGCGGAGAGATCAATGAAAACTTCCACCAATCAGAATCGGTGATGAGAACTTAAAGACTCACCGACTTCCCCAGACAGATAATAATTCTGTTCGCAAACAAAGCTTAGCGCCACACGCCACCGGCGAAGCATTGTCATCTGTTATCGGGAATATCTTACCGGGAGTCAAACAGCCTAGTACGGCGCGACCAACGCCACCACTCAGCTGTCCAGAGCTTGTCCACTCGCGTTAATGGTCAGTTGTGAAGATGACCACTAGTGTCAATGGGAAGCAGTGATTACGAGGTGCGCGCTGTGAATGCTTTCACACGCATGTGTTCTAAAGAATAATTCTTTGAAGGAAGGCCACCCTTGTGTTGACAAGGCGATAAAGACGCGATGATCGATTACATACGGTAAGTTTTATTTATTTTTTAATCCATCCATCCACCCACCCACCCACCCACCCACGCATCCACACACACCCGCCCGACCGCACGCACGCAGGCAGGCACGCACGCACGTAGGCACGCACGCACGCCTAGCACCTACCTATGCACCCACGCACCAACCCACCCAAGCACCCACCCATCCATGCACCCACCCACCCAAGCGCCCAAACACACACACACACACACACACCCTTCCCACATACCCACGCACACACACCGACCCGACAACACCAGTAGCCCACATATCACGACACATTCTAATAATCGTCTTTCGGCCATCCACCTCTCATCCATCCATAACAACACCCAACCATCCAACCACCCAACAACCATCCACCTACACACGTTCGTTCACCCAAGCAGCCACGCACGCATCACCACCCATCCATCTCATCCATCCATTCATTCTTGTATTTAATTTGTGTATATACAATGTGGCGGCAATCAGTAAATTCCAAATCAGCTTACATATATTGCTAAACAATTTAACTAAAATCCAATTCCACTTGTATGTTAAAATGTGCATAAATTATAGACCACACAAATTGTGAAAGTTATTAAAATTAAGTGCCCTTTGCCTCAATATGGCCTGTGGGGTAAGAATGCCTAATGGTATTTAACCCTTACAGAGCCCGAACGACCAATTCTTTATGATCTAGAAAATATTCTGTTGAATAATTTGAAACTAATTTGACTGGGAACTATGGCAGCAACAGTTTCCATTCAAATAAGTTTCAAAATATTCAACAGCGTTCCTGTCCAGTAGTCTTTAAATTGAAATAGTAGGATTTCAAGGGTTAAAGGGCTGTGCATTAAGACTTCTAACGGACGTCTGAATTTTTGTATAAAATGACTTTTCTAACATTTTAACAGTGGTTAATCAATTTCTGTATTCACAATACAAACTACATGCAAAACTAGTTTGAAATTACTGATCAAATTTTAAACCATGGCATCTACGCGAGAGTTATCCCTGTCTATAACGGCAGCATCACGTAGTCGTCCTTAAAAGGAAGGTGGTCGCCTATTACAAGTTAGTTGTAATAGAGGGTGATCTTTTTACCACAAGATCGTGAAATGCCAGGACGGGCAGGGCCGAGCATCCATCTTGAATAATCGCCATCTCGTTGTCTCCGGACCAGGTGTAGGTATATAATTATGTCGTAAGTCATTAGCTCTTACAGACCAAAGAGAGAATTCATTATGAACTAAACCGCATTCTGTTGAATATCTTGAAACTAACTTGACAAGGATGCTGTTTCTCCCCGTTAAATTAGTTTCAAGATAGTCAACAGCATTCCTTTCTCCAGACACTGGTATTTTAATGGATGAATCCAGTTTTAAATAGGCCCCGCCCATCTCTAGCTAAGCACCACCCACGGTGTGCCCGTGTTGGAATCATAAAAATCTGACTGTATAAGATTTCTATTGTCGGGATCATTTGATCCCTGCACTCTCTGAATCTCAATTTCTAGAAAACTATACAGGTGAGTTGTTGAATATTTTGAAACTAATATGACTGGGTACTGTTGCTGCCTATTCGTTTACTGTATTTTCAGAAAGACAGTCAATCCACGATTTTCCTCAGCTTAATAAATGGCAGGATAGCTTTTTGACAAATACATGGTAGCACTTATGTTGATCAATATAAAGACTAACCCTTTGAACCCGAAGACAAACTACGCAAATCTGTCTGTGGTATAAGACATATTGTTGAATATCCTGGAACTAATTTAACTGGAAGCTGTTGCTGCCGTGCAAAATATTCCTGTCAAATTTGATTCAACATATACAACAGCTTACATATACGGGTATTTTGAAATTGATATATTGGGACTCGAGGGTTCAAAGGGTTAAATATATCGAAAACATTTAACCGCGTTGTCATTCTTCAGTATACAGAATCCAATCTATTCACAGCTGCAGATGCTAACCCTTTAATAACTGAGCTTTCCAGTTTATTCTTCCACAATATGACGTCATACTCAACTACGTGGCGTATAGGATGGCGTCATAATCATTTACAGCGTGAATGACTCGAAGTCCGTCTTAAACGCTTAAAAGTCCGACACTGCACGAATTGTATGTCTTTACTATTTAATAATAGTCTGTTATACATCTGACCATTTCCTATATAATATCGATAGAATAATACCGAAATCAATGGCGTTTTAAGAATCACTTAAATGATGTATATGGCCAATCTAGTCTATCATAAGAAAGCGAGTCCAGTCTAGCGCAAGAAAGCGAGTCCAGTCTAGCGTAGGAAAGCCAGTCCGATTTCTACTGTTATTCTTTATGAAAACAATGTCGCAATAACCATTAAATTAACGTTTCCTTAAGTAAATATGCCGTGATAAGGTAGTCAATTAAGACGTTACTTTATAGACACCTGACAAACTATTTAATTAATCCAATCTAAACTTTAGAAAAAACGTTTAAAAAAGCTTTGATCTGTTTAAAAATAATCAATCTACTTGTGTGTAGCATTACCCACTACAAATAAACGTAGAGTGAAAATTTGATGCTGTATTCATGTTTACAAACATTAATTGCTCATTAAGCCGACTGCGCCATTTTCATACAAACGAATATTGAAACAAATTTGTTAAATGAAAAACTTTAACCATTTCAACCCCAAAAAGCCGAACACTCATTTGGAATTTAATAATTTTGCTACTATTTTAAGACTAAATTGAGTAGGAGCTGTTGATGCAAGTAAAATTGATTTCAAAATATTTAACAGCTTTACTGTATAACTGTCTTGAAATTGAGACATTGGCATTTCAATGGTTAAATGGGTTAATAGTAATCATAGTTTGTTTTATTAGAAGCATAATTAACCCTTTAACACTCATAGCAGCTAAACAATGGCCTCTGCAGTGGTCTTCAAAAATGTCCATTCGCAGACCAAGAGAAGACAATTTTTTTTTAATTTATAACTGGAATGACTAGGTCGATAACCGAGTCAGGTACGCAAGTGGTAAATTTTCCAAAATATTCTTCTCTTTGTCTGCAAATTGACATTTTCTTTGAGAAAATTGAAATTATCTTGAAAATTGCAATGCCTAAAGGGTTAAGCAATCTAAGTCAGTTGACGAAGATATTAAATGTTTTCATAACAATTAATTTTCCTGAATTACCATTTCGCATCAACTTAAGTTTGTCTACCGTGGCCATTCAACTGCCCTGAGAAAAATTCTGAATTTTTTACACGTTGTATCCTACGTACGAATTCCAAATACGTGTTTAGCATAGGCTAATATCTATGCTAGAAGACGTTGCTGTCTTGTATAGAAGCGTCGGTTTCAAAATGGACACCAATTATCGCGCAATGTAGGGAAGAGAAAGACATGGGTTTACATAGGCCTACAATACAATTCAAGAGTCAAAGAGTAAAAATACGTAATCAAATACATTGTAGTTTGTTAAACGACATTTTGACCATTGTAGCATCAAAATCAATATTGGCTAACATCTACACCTTCCACTGTCGCGTCCAAGGCAACAGGAAGCAGATTATACGCTGCCAAACACGTGTACGTGTTGTAAACACATGCCTGCCTCCTTAACCATTCACTAGCCTTACCAAACATTACGTCATCGTTAATGCTTGACCTGTGGTCTGTAACTGACCGTAGTGTCCGGTGTCCGATGGACGTGTTTGAGTCCTGGTTTTAGAAGGTTGCCGGGGTATAACCGAGAGTCTCGCCAGGCTGAACATTCTGAGGAATTAGGCATTCTTTGGATTTAAGCTATTTGCATTTGTTCTCAGTGTCGGTAAATACGGTAATTCGATCGGGTATTTTTTGTTATTTTTCGGACACATCTTATTTAGTTAGATGCTCATTTTGGTCCTGTCTCATTCCTGCATTAAGCATAATCTTATTGACGTGTCAGTGTTGTTTTCTTCTCGTACATAGCAAATGTGTGAAAATCTGTTACTCTTGGAAAACACGAATACGTTTCCGTGGTAAAGTACACTCGTCATATTTCATATTTCAGCGAATATTTTTAATATAATTTGACTGAAAGGCGTTGCTGCAGTAGATTAGTTGATGCTTTACATCGTCAATAAATATTAGTCCAATTTTTTTTCTTCTTAGATGACCATCATGTATACCTGCATTTTGCTATATGCAATGGTCATATAGGGGCCGATATATATGCTGGTCAGTATCTTTGACTTTGACTAAAGGACATTGCAGCAGTGACCAGGCAGCCTTCCGTCGTCTTGTCATCACAATATTGAACGAACATATTTCTTTTCAACGTTAAATTATCGAAGCAAATATCTTTTTTTAAAAGACAGTTATAATTCTGAAATAATTACTATTGATTTTATGACAAACTTTCGCGCTAAAAAGCGTGTCATCAGAACCTGTTGCGCGCCTGATGAAGCGCATTTATAGACCAAAGATTGTCGAATATATATATATAAAATTGTGTCTTGAATGTGAGTAGCCTACTTGGATTATGTTATTATAGTTATTAATTGGCTAACGCGGATTATAATCAGATTACAGAATGAATCTCTTAATAATAAACCTCATTAAACCTTTGATCATCAAGTTTGCCCAGGACTATTTTAATTTACTCACAGAAACTGTCAATTTGCAGATCAAGAGAGGATTATTTTTGAAAATTTATCACTGGGATGACTGGCTCGATTATCCAGTGGTAAATTTTTAAAATAGTCGTCTCTTGGTCTGCAAATGGCGATTCCGAACGACCACTGCAGAAATCGTTCTTGACGGAATAGACCTTTCCAGTTTTAGCTATTCCCCGCTCATTTCTAGCTAAGCTACACCCACATCTAGCTCGTGCTGGGATCCATCGATCGATCCCCGAACGCCCTGACTATCAATTCCCAGAATGCTCTACACGTATAGCTGTTAATACGTTGAGACTAATTTGACTGGGTGCTGTTGTTACCTATGGCAGCCACAGCGCGCAGTCAAATTAATTTCAAAATATTCAGCAGAATGTTTATTAAATGGTAAAGCCATACAATTCATACAACGTGTCGGACTATAAGCATTAAAGACGGACTATATCGAATCACTCATGACGTCATGATTATGACGTCATCCTACACGTCACGTAGTTGATTTTGCCGTCATTTGATGGACGGATAAACTTAGAAAGGTCCATTGAGTGTTAGATGGTTAACATCTTTAATATTTGCCTTTATTTCTGTTTCTCAATAGATATCTACAACGAGGACAACAGTATCAGATACATCCATGGATACTTATGAATCGAGACAGCCTTCTAACTGAAGCATAGAGAAAGCAATATGGCGCCATCAACGAGTGTGTTAACTATTGTTATAGCGCTATCATCCTTGAGCCAATACTTGTGTAACATTGACGAAACCCACCCTTACAGCACATTGCCGTTTGAGACATTAGAGGAGCAGGCACCTGATACATATGTAGGTAACGTTTTCGAAAACGAAGGATTCGTGCTCCGTATGCACATCAACAATGGCATCCAAACTGGGTATAGATTCAGGTTTCTCTCAGAAGGATACCCACACTCTAAACTATTCTGGATTCACCCGGATACTGGCGTGGTTAGGACTAGTGTAGTGCTGGACAGAGAATCTCTCTGTCCGAGTTCTTCAGTACGAGTCTGCGTTTTAAGCCTTCTGTTAGCGGTGCATGACTCAAGCGGGACGTCATTCACGATCTTCCCCGTGGCAGTCACTGTGATGGACACGAATGATCACGTGCCAAAGTTTCCTAGATCTGACATAACACTATCTGTTCCAGAATCAACTCCTATTGGAACTAGGTTACAGGTTCCGGCAGCGATAGATCGCGACTCTGGAATAAACTCGGTGCAGCGATATAAACTTCAACCCGAAAATTCTCTGTTTACATTAGAAGTTCGGAATACCTCCTTAAATAATTTAGATGTGGCATTGGTATTGATTGATTCGTTGGACAGAGAGCGAACTGGTCATTTATCATATCATATCATCGCACTGGACGGTGGCTCACCATCCCTGAGTGGTATCCTGGATGTGTATGTCACGGTATTGGATGCTAATGACAATGCTCCTGTATTAGACAAGCGTGTGTATAATGTATCTGTTCAAGAGGACATGTCCTTGGGCGATGTGCTAGTGACACTTAACGCATTTGATGCAGATGAAGGATTCAATGGAAAGCTTCAATACACTTTTGGCGTTTCCACTTTTATCTTGTACGGAGATACATTCAAAATAGGCGCCACTACCGGTGCGATTACACTTATTAAAAGCCTGAACTTTGAATCGACCTCGTTAATAGAGCTCGTGGTGATATGCACTGACATGGGCGAGCCTGCGCAGTCATCTCAAGCTGTTGTCGTACTGCATGTTCTTGACGTGAACGATAATAAGCCTCTTATCCATGTCAGCGTGGTCGATAAGGTTGCAGAAGATGCAGAACCCGGAAGCATTATCGCGCATGTCACTGTCTTTGATGCCGATTCTGGGAGGCTCGGTAAAGTGGCTTGCGGGCTAAACACCACCGGGGTGAAACTGGAATCGGTTTATGAGAATGTTTATAAGCTGATTCTGTTGCAACGTTTGGACAGAGAAAACGACAGATTTATGTATCTCGAAATAACTTGCCAAGATGGCGGTGGACTGAAAACTATTAATAGCTTTAATATCGCGATAGCCGATGTGAACGACCACAGTCCACGTTTCGACCAATCATATTACTCTGTTATCTTAATGGAGAATTCAGAACAAGGAATGACCATTATGAGAGTATATGCTGATGATCTTGACCCTGACTTTGGTGATATAACATACGAACTGTTGTCCGGACCGAACGATTTGTTTATCATTCATCCAAAGACAGGCGAGATACAGATCAGTGGTAACGTGGACAGAGAGCTATCGGAAAAATACGAACTTTTAGTTGTGGCCAAGGATAACGGATCGCCAGCGTTGACAGGGACAGCACGGGTAAGCATCATTGTCAGAGATGAGAATGACAACGCTCCCATGTTTACCGACATGAATTACGAAATCACGATTCTGGAGAACGGACCAGCTAGACAAACAATTGAACGAGTCTCGGCGACAGATGCGGACGAGGGTAATAATAAAGAGATTTTATATTCGATCCTAGCAAGCACAAACCAAGACGACACGCTGTTTGCGATCGATCCCAAAACGGGTATCATTAAATCCCAAATCTCCTTTGATCGTGAAAGGAAACGAGTTTACAGCTTCCAGATTCAAGCCCGCGACGGCGGTGTGCCATCTTTAAGCAGAAAAGTCGATGTCGTTGTGTACATAGAAGATTTAAATGACAATGTGCCAGTATTTCTGTTCCCAACATCGAATAACAAGTCAGTGACGATCTCGCACCCGGTCCGGACTGGCATGTTTGTCACTAAAATCAGAGTATTTGATTTGGATTCTGGCGAAAATGCAAAAATAATTTACGAAATTATCAGAGACAATTCCCCGTCTAGATTATTTACAATAAATGCACAGTCAGGGGTGATTTCAATTAACAATGATACCCTTTCTCTCATCAATGGCACGTTTTCATTAGAAATAAAGGTACATAATCCCGGGTCGCCAATCACTGTGACAGAATCCTTGGAGATCAACATTATTAGCAATTCTAATATGATCACTGACCTGTCAGAGGGTACGGCCAGTGTGAAGAACAGCGAAGAAAGCGTGACGTCAGGTTTAAGTGTAAATGCCCTCATTGTCATCATTATAATCTCGATCACATTAGTGATTGGCACTCTCATATTATCCGCCGTATGTTTCATCATAAAGAGACGAAAGATTACCGACTTACACTTGTACAATGTAAGCTCAGAGACACAACGCATGGTTCATGGCGGCGACAGAACTTCCGCCGGAAGTGCCTCCCCTAGAACGTTAACCAAAGAACATAGTATATCAGATTATGGATCTGATAGAGCCCGTGGAAACGGTCACGTGGGGTCATTCTATCCGTTTCCGTTAGAAGATTCGAGTAACCAGAATGTAATACCCCGATCTTTGCCGGCGTCATCTTATCTACCCGGCAAATTACGCACGTTTAAGGTAGGAACTGGATATGTCTATATCATCGTATAGCTCTTGGTTGAATGGATTATCTATGTCCAATGCATTTTTCCAAACATGATTATTATTATTTCAATCTCCATGTATTGTATATAATTATTTTAAGATTTCTTAACCATTTAACCCTCGAATTTATTCAAGAAAACTTCAATTTTCTCATAGAAAATGTCGATTTGAAGACCAAGAGAAAACTATTTTTGAAAATTTACTAGTGGAGTGACTGGCTCTGTTATCGAGTCAGTCATTCCAGTAGTACAATTTCAAAAATAGTCTTCTTTTGATCTGCAAATGGACATTTCTAAAGACCGCTGAAGAAGCCGTTTTGGCTGATATGAGTTTTAAAGGGTTGTTGCCATAACGATTTCGATCCAACAATGATTACACAATTCACACAATTCACACAATTCACACAATTCACATAATTCAATACAACGCCAGAAATAACATGTTGATGACAATTTTGAAACAAATTTAACTTGAAGCTACTGCTGCGTACTTACAC
Organism: Chaetoderma sp. LZ-2023a; assembly: GCA_034401795.1. Lineage (NCBI taxonomy): Eukaryota > Metazoa > Mollusca > Caudofoveata > Chaetodermatida > Chaetodermatidae > Chaetoderma > Chaetoderma sp. LZ-2023a. Next base: position 69,631,023 of record CM067366.1, on the reverse strand, counting down.
GCGCGCGCACACACACGCACGCACGCACGCACGCACGCACGCACGCACGCACGCACGCACACATTTAAAAAATAAGTTGGCCTATAATTTACCTTCACATAGCACGTTCTATTAGTCCAGAGCTCGACCGCCCACTATCTTTGATTTGTGCGATAGCTGCCTTTCTGGTATTTACATTAATATGATTGTATTAAGTACTTAGTGTGCTAATGTGATTATAAGCTGTGAAAGTGCGCCTCCAGATGGTTTCTGATGATGCCAGCCACGAACGTATTAATGCCAAGACATGTCCCCAGGTTGAATTACTATTACGCCTACATATAAGCTACTGCTACTGCTACTACTACCCAGCGGCTACCGCTACACCTGATACACTTTTGGCCTAGTGGGTCTGCTACCGCTGCTGCTGCTGCCGCTTCTGCTGTCATTATTACTCTGGCTGCGGCTACCCCTACTGCTGATGCACTGTTGGCCTAGCTGAGCTGCTGCTACTACTACTACTACTACTTTTTTTTCTTTTTTTTTGAAAATCTGACGCTGACGCAGTCGGATACACTTCCCGGAGGAACTCCTTTAAAAAGGCTTGCAAACCCCCATAAAAAATCGGTTGAAATAGCAGGCTTTATTAATAGAATAACAATACAAACCTAACATGTCAAAACAGTGCAAGCTAAAATACTCTATTATCATATACCACAACCGTGGCATAACTACATAGAAAACATAATTAATAAAGAGCTGATAACATAACATAATTCAACAAAGACATTAGCTATTTGCACACCGTGTAGTAGTAGGCCCAAATGGCGAGCATAGCTAACCAACAAGTGGTAAACAAAGCCATTACCATTTGCACACCGTGTAGTAGTAGTAGTAGTAGTAGTAGTAGTAGTAGTAGTAGTAGTAGTAGTAGTAGTAGTAGTAGTAGTAGTAGTAGTAGTAGTAGTAGTAGTAGTAGTAGTAGTAGTAGTAGTAGTAGTAGTAGCAGTGGCAGTAGCAGCAGCAGCAGCAGCAGCAGCAGCAGTAGTAGTAGTAGTAGTAGTAGTAGTAGTAGTAGTAGTAGTAGTAGTAGTAGTAGTAGTAGTAGTCGGCCCAAATGGCGAGCATAGTTAACCAACAAGTGGTAAAGCGACTCATCAATACTTAGCAGTAAGCTACTGCTATTCATTGATGCCATTGAGCCGATTCATGACCGGCAGGCTAAGTAGATCATATGTAGTTTAACGTAGCACACAGCATAATAGTAGGGCCAAATGGTGAGTGCAGCTCGCCAACAAGTGGTGAGGTGACTCGTCAATAAGTGACAAAAAGTCACTCATTGACGCCAGTTAGCCGATTATTAAATACCCAACGGACGTAGTAGCCTTTATATAATATAATGCACAAAGCAAACGTATACAAACTATGACTACTTAGATGGCGCTCTGGGTTCACATTCTAAATTTACTTCATTGTAAGTTTTTGCAAATTACCCTGGAACAAATACACCTACAGTAAATATTTACAACAGGTAGCTAATTGTAAGATATCACACTCTGTTAACTTGAAAATCGGATCACCTCCAGAATATTGACATAATGCTCATTTGATATTTAAATATTCTGATCCCAAGGTTAGGATATTCGTCAAGATTAGAGTCTCCTAAGGCACTACAATTTTAAAATAAAGGCAATTAAATTAAATTAAAATAGCATTTATCAATATACAGCAAGCAGCGAGTGTGCTAGCTTATACAAGTTCCGCTTCTGATATTTTTAGATATCCGTATTCAATTGATACTAGGCCAGTTTTGCACCATACGTCTTTAAATCTGCTTTCTCTCCCATGTTCTACTAGCCTGTAAAATTCACAATGAATGCAGTTTATCAACAATGATCGGAATATAGCTTGTATGGGTCTCTGATGGTTGTTGCCGGTTTTATCTCTGGCCTCTGAACACCGATGCTTCCAGATGGCCCACACTCCTACAGATAACAGGGTTATTAACAATTCTTTCTCCTTGCTATTAATGATTCGTCCGATAGTTGAGCAATCTTTGAACAAAATTGTTTCAGCCACTAAATTCACATATTTGGTTCCAAATTTAGCAAGGAGCATATTGGTATATACCCAAAAGCCTGTAGTTATGCGACACTGAGTAAATAGATGGTCTATTGTTTCCTCCTCAGTATTACATAATAAGCACCGGTCTGTACTTGATATTTTACACATATAAGTAAGATGACCGACCCATAGCCTTCGATGGAGTAATCGCCATGCCAGGTCCCGTGCATTTCCTGGTAGACAAGGTAGATGTATTGCTTTCCAGGCATTTTTCCAGTTCTTTGGCGTGCATCCTAAATTGTTCCAATGGCTAACCACAATAGGAGTCTGTCTCCGACTTTGCATTAGAATTCTATACCAGTCTCTAGATGCCATGTTGTATTTTATATGTTCTGACATAAATACTAATGTTGGTTGCAACATATCAATGTTGCCACGTGCTTTCGGCAATTTGAACCATACAGCAGGTACTGCATTCTTTATTCTAACAAATAAGAGCTGAGCATCAATATGTCTCATTGATGTTATTCTTGCTACATCTTGCATCGCAATCCATTTACGAGATTTCGGATTCACCAAGTCACGTAAATATTGAATACCATTTTTGGCCATAGAGGGCAAATATAATACATCATCATTATCACGAATCAACTCGTTGCCCAAAGAGACGTTACTCTAAGGCATCTTCCCAACAATTGGGTTGTGGCATTGATCGTGTAAATATTTTTAAGGCTTCGAGCTGTTCTTTATATACATTTGGAGTCTTTTGATGATTAGGTGGCAATTTATTGCACATAAATAAACATTCTACTGGAAATGGGTCAACGTGCCTTTGGAGAAGTGCCCTTGAAACACTTGACCAAGATGAGTTTGAAGTAAGTAACTTATTCAAGAATTTCAATTTTAAAGAAGCACACTTTGCTGAAACATTAACCAAATCCAGGCCTCCGGCATGCTTTTCATTGGTAAGGATTGACTGTGATACAAAATGGGCTTTGTCCTCCCATAAGAAGGACAAAAGTAACGTGTTGATCTTTGACTCTACTGATTTGGGCATATGAACTACAGAAGCGGTATACCACAGTCCAGATAAAATTTAATTATTAAGGACAAATGTCCTGCTAAAGACAGTTAGGCGACGTCGTTTCCAATTTAGTAATGCACACTTTAGCTTGGATATCCTTTCTTCCCAGTTTAGTAATACATTTTGTTCTCTACTAAAGTAAATACCCAAAGTTTTTATGACATCATTTGAGCAGTTAATATCCATCACATTATCAGTTCTGCCCTTCCAATCGCCCAAAAACAATCCCTTAGATTTATCTTTATTGACTTTAAGTCCTGATGCCTTTTGAAAATCTGTTAATACTCCATTTAAAATTCTAAAATCCGTATTTTTACCCGCAAACACAGTCGTATCATCTGCATATTGAGAAACCTTTAGTGGCCTTTCTACGCCACGTATACATATTCCTTGAAAGTCATTGCGTTGCCTCAATGTGGCCCCCAACGATTCCATAGCTATGACGAATAGAAGCGGGGACAATGAGCAACCCTGTCTGACACCTCGTTCCAACACTACAGGTTTGGATAGCTGATTGTTAACTAAATAGCAACTCGTTATATCAGTATTAAAATATTGACCCATTTAATAAATCTTGAACCAAAGCCAATATGGTCTAAAGACTTAAACAAGAAATCCCATTCTAGTCTGTCAAACACCTTCTCGTTATCAAGTGCTATTATTGCTGCTGGGATACAATCCTTTTCAACTAATTGAATAAGGTCCCGTATAAGCAAAGTGTTGTTTAATATTGATCTTCCTGGCACAGAGCAGGTTTGATCATCATGAATGACTTCGCCTAGGACTGCGCCAAGTTTTAATGTTAGTGTCCAAGTAATAATCTTATAATCTACACAGAGTAGAGAGATTGGTCTATAATTCTGTATTTTATTTCTGTCACCCCTCTTGTATATAAGCGGAACATATGCTTGGGCCATCGATGTAGGGAGATGCCCTTGCTTAAAAATGCTGGTTGCTATTTCTTCTAATACTGGCCCAAATATGTGCCAGAATGTTTGATAAAATTCAAGTCGAAGTCCGTCACATCCAGGAGACCTTTCTAACTTCATACCTTTGAGGGATTTTGTCAAATCATCAATTGTTATTGATTGGTCACAGCTTTCGCGACATGAATCTGGAAGTCTTTTCGTTATATTAGCTAAAACATCTCTAGTTGCAGTTTCCTCGCTTCCCTCAGATTTATACAATGATTTGTAAAATTGGGATACTGCTTCAATCATTTCTGCATTTGAGCACACTGATACTCCATCATTAGTCTTCAGTGAGCGCATTAATTTCTCTATACCTCTTGCTTTTTCCAAGTTACAATAGTAACGTGTAGGCTTTTCGCCCTCGGTGTGCATTTGTGCTCTTGACCTTATTTTGGCGCCATCAAACTGATATTGCTCTATTTCATTTAGTCTACCTTTTAATTTAACTAATAGTTCGTAATAATTATATTCCCCATCATTAATTTTCTTATTAATTTTACACAACGACCTCTGAAGCGCCTTTTTACGCTTTCGTATTTCACGTGCTTTCCTAATGGAATACTGCCTTGAAATATATTTCAGGTCTGATTTAGCATCTTCCCACCAGTCTGTTATACATTCATACGAACCTCTTCTTTCATCCCAATGCCTCCAACAACTTTCCACACATTTGCGGTAGCGACTATCTCGTAGCAATGCTACATTAAGTTTCCAAAATCCATCTCCTCGTTTGACCCAGTCAGCATTATCTAATGTGATGGAAAACATATTGTGATCAGAGAAAGTTACTGGTTTTATGTTAGTTTTACACATATAACCTTTCAATGAACGTTCTACATAGATCCTGTCTAACCTTGAAGCTAACCTTCCATCGGTTGAAAACCAAGTAAATTCCTGGCCTTCTGGATTTTCAATCTGATAAGTGTCTAACAAGCTTTTATTTTCACAAATGTGTTTCCAAATATTATGCGATGTGTCATTAAAATTAGACCTAGAGTTTCTGTCTTTAGCCTCGTCTAATATGCAATTAAAGTCACCGCCCATAATTAGGTTTTCAGGCGTTCTGTCTTGAATTATTGTGGAAACATCATTTAGAAATTCACGGCGCAATTGATGAGAGGTAGGTGCATAAAGGCACATCAAATTTAAACTTGTGTTTAGTACATCAATTGATACACAAATCCATCGTCCATTTGGATCTGATGACGACGATATAACGTCAACATAGTTGAGACAGCGGGGCAGGATAAGAATGGCCACTCCCGCACTATTATCTTGTGATAAAGAAAAAAAAATCTGCCCTTTTGAAATATCTTTGAGAGATTCATACACTTCAGCTTTTTGAATTTTGGTCTCTTGTAGAAAAGCAATATCAACTCTCTCATTTGCTAATTCTTCAAGCAAGTGGCGCTGCTTGAATTGGGTATTTAATCCTCTGCAATTGATGGTGCAGATAATCATAATTTGTAAAATGATGTTTACAACCGCCATCATTAGATTAACTAGATTTTGGGTTTTTAGCTCGTTTCTTAGACCATTTACCTAATTTTCCTGCGAATTCAATATTTCCTAATTCTACCACAGACAAATATTCATATTTGGAAATATCAGAATCATGGCGCAGTAGACGATATTTCACGCCTCTCGCCGTTACATATGGCACTAACACTTCACCTCCTTCTGATCGGTACATTACCATTTCATCTTTCATCTGTGAACTCTGTGTTTGAATGGACACATCTGATTCTGCAACTGACATTGTATCATCATCCATATCATTTACTTCAATCTCAGATTCTGAGCTATTGTCTTCTTTATGACGCTTATTGCTACTTAAGTAACATTTGGCAGGAGCATCATTTACCATATCTTCAAGCTGACTTAAATCAAGTGGGCTTAGCGGAAAATCGACTGAACTTTCTGTCTTCTGAGTCCTAAACTTATCATGTCCTAATTTTAATTCATCTTCTAAGGAATTGTAAACTGGCTCTTCTGTAAGATCATCATTTTCCTGCGTGTCTTTTATAGCAACGTTTGGCTCCACTGCATTTTGAGTATTTTCTTGACTTAAGGTTATACCCTCCTCTAATACATGAATTTCATCAACTGTAGTTACTTTAACAGGATTTGATGATTTGTTTGTGTCATTTACAGTGGCATGAACCAAAACAACAGCTTCCGTAGCGGTTGCTTCAGAAGCATTTGACTCAGTTGCATCCTTTTATGGGCGATTATCTCCTGATACTGAGGGCTTGTTTTGATTTTTTGGACAGCGCCATTTAAAATGGTCAACTGAACGACAGAGCAAACATTTGTTTCAATTGGGACAATCTGTTGCCAAATGGTCAGTACTTAGGCAGATCCGGCATTCTTTAATTTGCCCTCTATACCATAAGGGCAGGACAAAGCTGCCATCAAGCGTCAATCTGCTTGGTAAAGGGCTATCCACTTTATCAAACCAAATACGTCTTACACCGTTTTCTAGCGTTCTGTCAACGGGATACGCTTCCCGTTCAATCTTTTGCACTTTGCCATACTTCTTGAGTTCACTCATGATTCTGTCATCTGGAATTTCTAGTGGAACTTTCATCTTCACTAGCAACCTATCTGACTCGATTTCCTCTACGTTACAAACTTCACCTTTTACAATAAGAACATCTTCCAGAAGCTTTTCCTTGACCCCCTCATTTGACACTGTTACATTCCATACAGTTTTAGTAACATTGATAGGCCCCTGCAAAGTAGCAGGTCCCGCGCCAACGACGTCTTTTAACCCATGATACACGTCGATAGCCATGACACCCCACCCCTTAGTTGTTATTTTAAGGCTTAGGGTATGCTTATAGGTTGCCATGGTGGTTTATCAAAGGAGGAACCCCATACTACTACAATATATAATAAATATATACTTATATAACACCAGGACGTCAGGGAAAGAGCTAAACACTAAATAAATAGTGTCCCCTTTTGAAACCCTGACGTCTACCAACAAATATACGAATAGAGAGTACAGTCGTATATTTGTTAGTTTGAACCACTTTCTAAGTGGTTCACTAACACCTGGCCGATTAAAGTATACTAACAAATATATGAATAGATAGTACAGTCATATATTTGTTAGTCTGTTCGAGTTGACCGGGGACAGCCAACTGACTATAAGGATTTATATAGTTAAAGAACGAGGCGTGTGCTTACAAATGACAAAGGAATTAAATCCACTCACTCAAGCGATCTTGCCAAATATAATGCGCTAGCCTACGAACTATAGAAATGGCAGACTGGCGCGGGGAGAAATGTATTGCATTGATCACAGTAAGAGGAGCCCTATTAAATGGCGGAAACCGCCAGCTAAGAGGAATGCCTTTAGAAAATGGAGACACAAAATGCGCTCCAACCAAGACAAGAATTTACAAACTAAACATAAAGTTTGAAAGGAAATACTAATACAAAATATATGTATAAAATTTATCTACAAAATCGCGCTAGAAACTAGCAAATTCGGGCAGCAATTGCAGAGCTAAATAAACGCGTGCGTTCACTTCGACTACTACTACTACTACTCCTACTGCTGCTGCTGCTACTGCTACTGCTACTGCTACTGCTACTGCTACTGCTACTGCTACTGCTACTGCTACTGTTGTCATTACTACTGTTGCTGCTGTCGATACTACTATTGCTAATATTGCTGCTGCTATTCTTGCTACAACTTCTACTACTATTGCTGATGCTTTCAATACTATTGCTACTGTATGCCTGTTTCTGCTGTTGCTACTATTGCTTCTGCAGCTAGTGCTACTATTGCTTCTGCAGCTGCTGCTACCATTGCTTCTGCAGCTGCTGCTACCATTGCTTGTGCAGCTGCTGCTACCATTGCTTCTGCAGGTGTTGCTACTATTTCTTCTGCAGATGTTGCTATTGTTGCTTCTGCAGCTGTTGATACTACTGCTTCTGTAGCTTGTGCTTCTATTGTTTCTGCAGCTGTTGCCACTATTGCTTCTGCAGCTGTTGCCACTACTGCTTCTGCAGCTGGTGCTTCTATTGCTCCTGCCGATTGTGCTACTATTTCTTCTGCAGATGTTGCTATTGTTGCTTCTGCAGCTGTTGATACTACTGCTTCTGTAGCTTGTGCTTCTATTGTTTCTGCAGCTGGTGGTTCTATTGCTTCTGCAGCTAGTAATTCTATTTCTTCTGCAGCTGGTGCTTCTAGTACTACAGCAGCTGGTGCGTCTATTGCTTCTGCAGCTAGTGCTTCTACTGCTTCTGCAGCTTATGCTTCTATTGCTTCGGCAGCTGGTGCTGCTATTGCTTCTGCAGCTGGTGCTTCTATTGCACCTGTAGCTAGTGCTTCTACTGCTTCTGCAGCTGGTGTTTCTATTGCTTCTGCAGCTGGTGCTTCTATTGTTTCTGCAGCTGGTGCTTCTACTGCTTCTGCAGCTGGTGCTTCTACTACTTCTGCAGCTTATGCTTCTGTTGCTTCTGCAGCTGGTACTTTTATTGCTTCTGCAACTGGTGCTTCTATTGCTTCTGCAGCTAGTGCTTCTACTGCTTCTGCAGCTGGTGCTTCTATTGTTTCTGCAGCTGGTGCTTCTATTGCTTCTGCAGCTAGTGCTTCTACTGCTTCTGCAGCTGGTGCTTCTATTGCTTCTACATCTGGTGCTTCTATTGCTTCTGCAGCTAGTGCTTCTATTGCTTCTGCAGCTGGTGCTTCTATTGCTTCTGCAGCTGGTGCTTCTATTGCTTCTGCAGCTAGTGCTTCTACTGCTTCTGCAGCTGGTGCTTCTATTGCTTCTGCTGCTGGTGATTCTATTGTTTCTGCAGCTGTTGCCACTATTGCTTCTGCAGCTAGTGCTTCTACTGCTTCTGCAGCTGGTGCTTCTATTGCTTCTGCAACTGGTGCGTCTATTGCTTCTGCAGCTAGTGCTTCTACTGCTTCTGCAGCTAGTGCTTCTATTGCTTCGGCAGCTGGTGCTGCTATTGCTTCTGCAGCTGGTGCTTCTATTGCACCTGTAGCTAGTGCTTCTACTGCTTCTGCAGCTGGTGCTTCTATTGCTTCTGCAGCTGGTGCTTCTATTGCTTCTGCAGCTGGTGCTTCTACTGCTTCTGCAGCTGGTGCTTCTATTGCTTCTGCAGCTAGTGCTTCTACTGCTTCTGCAGCTAGTGCTTCTATTGCTTCTGCAGCTGGTGCTTCTATTGCTTCTGCAGCTAGTGCTTCTACTGCTTCTGCAGCTGGTGCTTCTATTGTTTCTGCAGCTGGTGCTTCTATTGCTTCTGCAGCTAGTGCTTCTACTGCTTCTGCAGCTGGTGCTTCTATTGCTTCTACATCTGGTGCTTCTATTGCTTCTGCAGCTAGTGCTTCTATTGCTTCTGCAGCTGGTGCTTCTATTGCTTCTGCAGCTGGTGCTTCTATTGCTTCTGCAGCTAGTGCTTCTACTGCTTCTGCAGCTGGTGCTTCTATTGCTTCTGCTGCTGGTGATTCTATTGCTTATGCAGCTGGTGCTTCTACTGTTTCTGCAGCTGGTGCTTTTCTTGCTTCTGCAGCTTCTGCTACTATTACTTCTGCATCTGGTTCTACTATTACTTCTGCATCTGGTTCTACTATTACTTCTGCATCTGGTTCTACTATTGCTTCTGCATCTGGTTCTACCATTGCTTCTACAGCTGGTGCTTCCATTGCGTCTGCAGATGTTGCTGCTGTTGCTTCTGCAGCTTCTGCTACTATTGCTTCTGCAGCTTCTGCTACTATTGCTTCTGCAGCTGGTGCTTCTGCCGCTGCTGCTACTACTATTGCTCCTGCATCTGCTGCTTCTATTGCTTCTGCATCTGGTGATACTTTTGTGTCTACAAATGTTACTACGATTGTTTCTGTATTCTAGGACCCACCGCCGATTGTTGAGCCAGACAGGACTAGCTGGCAGCCTGGTGACCCTTATACTGCCGTGGTTCTAGAGGTCCTCTCCCCAACACAAACAGATTCTTGTTACTACATTAGCTTTCAAGATCAACAACTAGATCTATGTGATGACGTCATCGCCATTGATGAGGTAAGAACTTTGCCGTATTTAATTTTGTCCTTAGCTCTTTTACACGACGTCCAAATTCTCTGACGACATTCTGAATAGACGTGGTACCTTTTGTAGACTAACTGTATTTATTTTAACAAACTTTCGCACATAAATGTACTTCACCAGGTCACTATGTCTCCCAATCCAAGTATGTTCAAGATATTCAACAGTATTTTTTTTTTTACTTTGCGAGCGTGTTACAATATTTTTCAACTGAACTGTAGGCTCGTTTGCTTGTAAAGATTGTTAAATATTCATCACTTTCCATTGCGATTCGCATTTCAATTTCTTCACATGAAAATGCATTTAAACCTTTCACCGATAAATTCCCCAAATCTCATTTTCAATACAGCCATGCATGAAAACTGTTGAATATTTTTGAAATTAATTTCAACTCCAGTGAAATTAATTTCAAAATATTCAACGGAAAAGGTTTTATACCGTAAAAAATTTACCTTTTTCATAGATTTGTCAGTGAAAGGGTTAACACTGATTTAGCCATTTCACAGTTAAAGACCAGAAATGTCAAAGTCATTATCATTAAGAAATCTCTGTTGATTATTCTTAACCATTTCATGAAGAAACCTACAATAACCGGCCTTCTCCGTTGTCTTGAGGAATGCCCATTTGCAGACAAAGGGAAGACTCATTTTGAAAGTTAAACCACTGGAATGCTGGGCTCGAGAACCATTCTTCTCTTGGTCTATAAATTGGCATTTTGATGAGAAAACAGTTCTTTATTGGCTAAATTTGGGAATTAAAGGGTTAAAGAATTTGTCTAATAGCTAGTTCCAGTCAAATTAGTTTCAAAATATTCAACAGCTTTCCTATATACTTACCTGTCTTGAAACTGAGCAACGAAAATTACAAGCGCTCAATGAAAAACAAACAGGTGGACCTGAATTACGTCATCACTTAACCATCCAATGGACCAGTTTAACCATCCAATAGACCGCTCATCGCTAGCTAAGCTCCACCTACGCCACGCTCGTGTTGAGATCGATCCCTGATCTCCCTGACTATCAATTTCCAGGAAAACTATACAGGCAAACTGCTGAATATTTCGAAACCAATTTGACTGGGTGCTGTTGCTGCCCAGGGTAGCAACAACGCTCAGTCAAATTAGTTTCAAAATATTCAACAGCATGTCTATTAAATAGCAACCACATACAATTCGTACAACGCGTCGGACTATTAAGCATTTAAGACAGACTAAATCGAGTCATTCATGCCGTCATAATTATGACGTGACCCAACACGTCATGTAATTGATTATGACATCATATGATGGATGATTAGACTGGAAAGGTCCATTGGAGGTCACGTGCGAGATTGGTTCCATGGCTGGTGTGCAGCAACACATTAAAATCTACAGACCAAATGTAATCAATTATTTACGCTGTAGGAAATAGCATGTTAAATATTTATTTTTAAACTAATTTAACTGGAATCTTGTGCAGCCTAAGGCTCATTAGGTTTGAGATATCAAACAGCCTGCTGTATGATTGTATTCTGATCATCCACGCGTGTCAATTCACAGGATTTACTCAGAATTCTGATTTCTCTTATGGTGTTGTGAAGAAAGATAATGTCGGATGTTTGCACATCATTCAAAAATTCCGAAAGCCCGCATGGAAAAATAGATTCTGGCCCGCGTGGCCATCGATCTTTAGTCGATGGAAACAGCTTCCTCGGTATAGTTTTATTTCCACGTGAGCTCGCGGGTTATTGCGTGATACTAATATTGTTTGCATATTGTATTGGGAAATTTAAAGAATTATGGATTATGTTCGAGATGGAGAAGGAGAAATGCGTTTCTTTTTTAGGAATTACTGCTGAAAATTGCTTGATTTTAAAACCCGATTCGTGTTGGAGCGTGAGTATCACGACCAATTTGGAGGAGTTATCTTTCTATACACACCTAGTTGGCACGTGGCTTGACTTAATTTTAATAGTAACCATTTCCCCCTCAAATTTGTTCATGAAAATAAAAAAAATTTCATAGAAAATGCCCATTTGCAGCCCAAGAGGAGACAATTTTTGAAAATTCACCACTGCAATGACCTTCGTTCCAGTGGTATAATTTTCAAAAAGTCTTCTCTTGGCTGCAAATGGATTTTTCTCAAGACCACTACAGAAGCTATTTTGACCGGCTTGAGTTAAATGTATATAATTGCTCAAAATGTACCGTAGCCTTCAATAGAAAACACGGGCGATGCCTTCTATGCATCATAATATATTTAAAAAGTTGAATTGAAAAGGATTGATTGAGTCATACTTTTCTGTACAAATTTGATCTTACCACAGGCGTTCAGAATGCTGGCGTCACTGCTGGTTTTGTTCAAGATAAATAAAATCTTTATCAATTTAATCTTTGTAATGATTCTCATACGCTTGATTACTTGTGCGCACATGTTCGTTGTACGATGCGGGTCACTAATTATATGCCTAGGCCTTGCTAACCATGGCTATTTTGAATAGGATACGCAAAATTCAATAGGTTTTAAGACCAGTTTTGACTTTCAATCTTATAGCTTCACAATGCCTAACTAAAAATAAACTGTATTTAGAAAATAATTTGAACGGAAATACTCTGTAAGTCAGCCCTTCTCAAGAGACCACCTCCATTTTGGGACCAAACGATTGTGGTTCTTTAAGACAGGCGCGTTTTCAACCACCAGTCTTAACCTTTAACGGCCGATTTTTGTAAGGAAAATCAAAATATTTACTTATTAAATGTCCACCTACAGGCCAAGAGAAGGCAATTTTTGGGAATTTACTACTAGAATGACTGGCTCTGTTACTATTAAAAGGGTTTTTATTTTTCCTGCAAATGTACGTTACTTAAGACCACTGCAGAGTCCTGTTTTGGCCGGCTTCGTCATGAAATGGTTAAAGAACAACAAAGTGTTGACTCTAAAACGCTATATTCTATAGAGAATCACATCTATAAAGATGCATCTGTCACGGTGGCTAATTACAGGATAGCTCAGAATAACTTAGGCTGTTTGCAAAGCAAAATAAAATGTTCTGTTGAATATTTTGAACGTAATTTGCTGCCTAAGGAAACAATGTCTTCCAAATCCAATTATGTTTCAAAATATTCACCAGTACATTTCCTACTAACTAACATGTTTCTGTTTTAGTTTTGCAAAGTTTTAATTTATTTATTAGCCTTACTGCAATTGTGGTCTATCGCTAAGGTGTCGCTTAAGAAGATGATTTCAGTTTCACCATATACATTAGCCTACGGTGCCATTTCAACGAAGGTAGCTAAGTAGAAAAGCTATTTATAACATCAACTACTTTCAGTCAAATTGTTTTTCATATAATCATTATGATTTCGTCTATAGAATGTTGTAATTGCAATCTAAGTTCGAATCATGAAACTGATTCACATATGATTACAAGAATTAATTACAATTAATGGAATAGGTTACAAAAAGTAACACTACATTGTAACAGACAAATGGGAACAATTTCAATTCGAAAATGTTTAAATTTTACGCAAACTTAATTTAAAATTCAAAAACTGCTATGGCGGTTAAGTTTTTAACACGATTATGTCTATGTGTTCGCAGGGGATATCTGACACTTCCAATGACGTTTTACCCAGCCACAATATCTCTGCTAGAGATGATCGTAGCAGTAATGGCGACGGGCAAATCCCCGTGGCGATTCTGGGATCGTTGGACTCGGGAACAGAGGAGTTTGACGAGTAGTAGAATCGGACGACAAAATCTAATTATATTCTTATCGTCAATTTTAAATACTCATATAATTATATAAAATACGTAATACATGAATTGTGCTATGAATCCAACTTTCTTCCAATAATCAGTGTTACTTGTATTATAAAATGTATGTTAATTACGTCTTTCACAACACAATATAATTTACAACTAAACATGCCCATGAGACCACGTGGCTTTTGGAGCTTCTTTGAGGCATGTGATTTTTTACCACCTGTTTTGAAAAACCACCAAATTATGGCTCCAAAAGGCATATCATGTAACAAGTTCATTCTATAAAGAGATCTGTCACTCATGTGTGTTACGTCATCAATCATTAAATACGACACATTACCTGACGTCACAATCAAAATGGCATAGGGCTCTCAGTCATGAAGTTCGAAAAGTCTGTCAGGTGTACGAATTGTATATCTTTTATGGAATTAGTATTTAATAAACATTTTATTGAATATTTTGAAACTAATTTGACTGGAAGCTGTTGCTGCCATAGGCAGCAATAGACACCAGTCAAATTAGTTTTCAACATATTCAACATCTTAACTGCATAGTTTACCTTTAAATAAATTGTGATTCTAGTAGTTTAGGCTTCAGAGTATATAAATCGATTCCAACACAAGGCAAAATGGGCGTAGCTTAGCTAGAAATGGGCGTGGCATAGCTAGAAATGGATCCGTATATGAAGAGGCACCTGTTTATAGTGACTAAGTGATTGCGCTCCATAATATGGAGTTTAATTGCAGTTTAATTCAGTACACAAAATACGTTTTCTCATAATTTGAATACGATTTCACTCGGTTGTTGCTGTTATACGAGTTACAACTTTCAGTCGAATTATTAAGATATTCGATCGAATTTAAAGAAGTGTAACTGACTATTGTTCTAATCTCAAAGTTACGCAATCAATACTGTTTAAATATCAGTGATAATGTATAACTACACTCTTGTTTAAATGCTCGAATGAAATTGTCTACATATAATTTATTTGGCATTGTTAACCTTAATATTACATAATGAGCCATAACTTATTATAATACGAACATATCAGGATTTATGCTGTCGTGTGGTAGCCATGTATGTATATAAGTCTTGTCTAGAAGAAATATATGAACACGCTGTATATACGTTTATACTGACTATATATGTTATCATTTCCTAAACAAATAATATATACATAAATAATATTCTATATATATATGTTCTCTTCCTTATCATTTCACCCTACATGTTTCACTTCCTCGCCGAAATCAGACTGATCTTATTTCCCTGTATATAACGGGCACGTTATAGCCCAACAAACATTAGTTACTACAGAAATTCATTACCATAATGGCGGTTTCCTAAGACAAGTGTTCCTAGTAGCCAACATCTTCTAGTTCAAGTTGGTGCTATTGACAGCTTTAACTGTATGTGTTGTGTGTATATTATATGTGAAATCTACTACTACTCCTACTCCTACTCCTACTCCTACTCCTACTACTACTACTACTACTACTACTACCACCACTACCACTACCACTACTACTACTACTACTACTACTACTACTACTACTACTACCGCTACCGCTACCGCTACCGCTACCGCTGCCGCTGCCGCTGCCGATGCCGCTGCCGCTGCTACTACTACTACTACTACTACTACTACTACTACTTCTACTACTACTACTACTACTACTACTACTACTACTACTACTACTACTACTACTACCACCACTACCACTACCACTACCACTACCACTACTACTACTACTACTACTACTACTGCTACTACTACTACTACTACTACTACTACTACCGCTACCGCAAGTGTTCCTAGTAGCCAACATCTTCTAGTTCAAGTTGGTGCTATTGACAGCTTTAACTGTATGTGTTGTGTGTATATTATATGTGAAATCTACTACTACTACTACTACTACTACTACTACTACTACTACTACTACTACTATACCACTACTACTACTACCACTACTACTACTACTACTACTACTACTACTACTACTACCGCTACCGCTACCGCTACCGCTGCCGCTGCCGCTGCCGATGCCGATGCCGCTGCCGCTGCTACTACTACTACTACTACTACTACTACTTCTACTACTACTACTACTACTACTACTACTACTACTACTACTACTACTACTACTACTACTACTACTACTACCACCACTACCACTACCACTACTACTACTACTACTACTACTACTACTACTACTACTACCGCTACCGCTACCGCTACCGCTACCGCTGCCGATGCTGCTGCTGCTGCTACTACTACTACTACTACTACCACTACAACTACTACTACTGCTGCTGCTGCTGCTACCACTACTACTACTACTACTACTACTACTACTACTACTACTACTACTACTACTACTACTACTACTACTACTACTACTACTACTACTACTGCTGCTGCTGCTGCTACGGCTACTATTACTACTACTACTACTACTACTACTACTACTACTACTACTACTACTACTACTACTACTACTACTACTACTACTATTACTACTGCTGCTGCTGCTGCTTCTACGGCTACTATTACTACTACTACTACTACTACTACTACTACTGCTGCTACTGCTATTACTGCTGCTGCTGCTGCTGCTGCTACTACTACTACTACTACTACTACTACTGCTGCTGCTGCTGCTGCTGCTACTACTACTACTACTCCTGCTGCTGCTGCTACTACTACTACTACTACTACTACTACTACTACCG
Source organism: Chaetoderma sp. LZ-2023a (assembly GCA_034401795.1). Lineage (NCBI taxonomy): Eukaryota > Metazoa > Mollusca > Caudofoveata > Chaetodermatida > Chaetodermatidae > Chaetoderma > Chaetoderma sp. LZ-2023a. Next base: position 69,614,384 of record CM067366.1, on the reverse strand, counting down.
CTACCGCTACCGCTGCCGCTGCCGATGCCGATGCCGATGCTGCTGCTGCTGCTACTACTACTACTACTACTACCACTACAACTACTACTACTGCTGCTGCTGCTGCTACCACTACTACTACTGCTACTACTACTACTACTACTACTACTACTACTACTACTGCTACTACTACTACTACTACTGCTGCTGCTGCTGCTACGGCTACTATTACTACTACTACTACTACTACTACTACTACTACTACTACTACTACTACTACTACTACTACTACTACTACTACTACTACTACTACTACTACTACTACTACTATTACTACTGCTGCTGCTGCTGCTTCTACGGCTACTATTACTACTACTACTACTACTACTACTACTACTACTGCTGCTACTGCTACTACTGCTGCTGCTGCTGCTGCTGCTACTACTACTACTACTACTACTACTGCTGCTGCTGCTGCTGCTGCTACTACTACTACTACTCCTGCTGCTGCTGCTACTACTACTACTACTACTACTACTACTACTGCTACTGCTACTGCTACTACTACTACTACTACTACTACTGCTACTACTACTACTACTACTACTACTACTACTACTACTACTACTACTGCTAGCTACTCGAGCTACATTTCTCGGATCATATTGTCATTACGTTTTGTGGTGGCTCTGAGTCTACTTAAGCCTGCTAAATATTGGAAGAGGGAGCTTCGTGGTGTTCTTTGGGAACCTGATGAAAAACTCCTCTCCGGTATGTTTTCCATGTTCATTGGCAGTCATGGCATTCCTACATGTATCAGTAGGTGCCAGGATGCGTGTGAATTTAAGTAGGGGGTGTGTATTGCCAAGGACCTCGCGATATAATACGTATCGTGATACTCCCATGCCGATACAATAAGTATCACTATACGTATCAGCAAATGACTAAATTGACACAACCTAGTGAATAGTGATGACTTACATCTTGTCTGTCCTGATAAAAATGATACGGTGATGACTTGTATTAAATATAAAAATTTGCATATTAAAAGTTATATAAGTAATCACTTCCAGCAAAGTAAAATGTGAAACAAAACATTCTGTCAATATTTTGGCATAGTTAACAGTTTGATAAAGTACTGGCAAGCAAAAATCTCAATCTCCATGTGTTTGCCAAGATATTTTGGTGTAAACTAAAATTTGTGCTAAAATAAGATGAAAATAATGCAATAATGCATGCTATTAAGTCATGTCAGTGTTTAATTTTAAAATCTAATGGCTAACCATGGTGTACCTCCGTATTGCGTTACAGAGGTGCCGATACGATAGATGCATTGCCAAGCTTGAGTATTCACGATACACGATACGTATTGCGTATTGTGACACCCCTAAATTTAAGGCGGTGGCCAACGTGTCACGGACAACCTCCCACCCCACCCCTTTGCTCCGAAGATGTTTAAGTTACAAATGATAATTTTGCCGATACAATCACTTCTTAAAGGCGTTAGAAATGTGCTACTGGATATTTTGAAACTAATTTTACTGCAAGCTGCTACTGCACAAGGCAGCAGCAATTTCTAGTCAAATTAGTTTCACAGTTTTCAACAGTTTAACTGCACGAATACTGTGAAATTGGGGTATGTCAAAATTCAAAGGCTAAAGGATTTCTTTGGAAACAGCAGTAGAACACATCCCTGATAATGCAGCTTACTTGGCCGGTACTCGAGCTACAACCCGACAATACAGCGCGGTATTGGCCGAGTCCCGGCCCTGTAGCCTGCGCTATCGGGGATGTATCTCCTGAATAATGAGACTACATAGGCTACTCATTCCAGGACCTCTTCAGGTGTTATACGCACCCTTAATGAATTCATGTATCCACCACTGCATCGCCCAGTTTCACAGTTGAGCAGTACTACTTCTGGTGACCATGTTAGCATCTCAGCCATAGTCCTCTCAGCAGCATTCTAATCCTTCTGCACGGACTTTGCACCAGACTTAACACGAGTGTCTAGCTTGTGCCCTTTGTGCGCAGCCCCACGTGTTTCTTAAGAGATGATTTATCCGTATCCGCCTCTCACTGGTACTCACATTTTCAGGTTTCCCTGATAGACCACCCATCTCCTGGGAGAGGATATTGATGGTCAGTCACTCAGACAACCAGGAAAACCTACACCAAAATGCAATGGTAGGCAGCAGGATTTCCCTAATTACTCACATGTCTTATAGCTGCGTAGAAGGGACTCCTATTGTGGGCATAGTTCTGGCGGTTCGACCAAAGCACTAAGACATGAACTGCTACACCGTTGACAGGAATCATTCCCAGTTTCATGTACATTGAAAAGGGTCATGTTTAGGAAAAGGTCAGCCATTCCAATGAAGGAGTACCTTCATGAGCCCACTCCTAGGCAAATAGATCCTACGTGTGTTCATGTCTCAGACATTTAATTGATATTTCTATAGATATCACCACACCTTCCACAATATTGTTAAAGTCATTCCAGGTAGGCATTGTCATTTGCCATGTGGTCTGGTCGTATCGTGTTCAGGCATTCAGTTTGTCTTATCCTTGGATGGCAGAAGCTTCTATCACCATCATTTTAGTGCCATCACACATTGCTTCTGATCTGATCTCAGGAGTGTCTCGAATAACAACCATTAATAGCGGGTACCTTGCATACTGACATTCTCATTCTAGCCATCCTAGACGTCCCTTCTGCTCCGACATCGGCTATGGACAAAAGTCCAGTTATTCCGGAAGCTTTGGATCTTCCATAGATTGTTTTCATGACGCCCATTATGATATCGAAGCCATGTGTATCGTCGAAGTTAGTAGATACGCATTGTTTGAACTTGAACAATACTTGCAATACCTGTTTGTATGAGCTCGTATATTGCTTGCTCTGTTTACGGGAAGACTTTTCAGGCTGAAGTGAATGCTAGATATATAGCTAGTCTTCCCGTAAGCAGCCGGGTTTTGTTCATAACGGATAACATGGCGCGCAGGTCAGCATAGCAAGCACAGTTGTTGCAAGCAATTGACCTGGTGCGTACTCTGTTGTGGTGAGGTAACGTCATTTCATCTATGCTGATACAGTCAGAGTCTGGTTTTATGTGCCATTATTTTTCTTGCAACATTTCACCCAATCGAAGGTCTTTCCAGGGATGTACTTCAACAAATCACCATGTGTATCTACTGAATGGAAGAGTGGTGCTCTTCTCGCTTGAAACTGTAGCCACGATGCACTATGAACACACGATCCGTATGCCAGTCGGTCATAAGTAATAACTGATAATCACATTGAACATATAATGGTCAATGTGATTATCAGTTGTTAGTTATTACCAACATCTTTTGCTGGATAATGATCGAGTTAGTATTATAAGTTCCATATGTACCACTAAAATCTTTATTCTCCTCAAATTGTCTGCAACCTGTTTCTCAAGACACTGCCCACTGTCCTTAAAACGACTCTATTCATCAGATACGATAACAGATGATATGGAGAGGATCAACTACCTCACTTGAGGCTGTTTACGATGATGCATTTTCAGCGAAGGTAGAGCACTGTTGACAGATTTGGTGAACTTTGGTAATTTTGGACTGGGGCAGGTGTACCATGTCAATACTGTGCAGTATATCACAGCCGATTGTACACGTTGATGTCGATGACTAATACAACCCTAATATAAGTGCTGAGTTGCGTACTTGTAGTCTAAACCGCGCCAATGAAAGTTTTTTTAGCAATGGTTCATGTTTGCATTATAAACGCAATACATTTTTTACCGCGATGTGTTTCAAGATAATGAAATAATGCAGAATAGCTCATGATATTAATAAATAAGGGTCTTCTTATATCTGATATATTTGATAGTGGTGATAATTTACATAGCCGTAATATGACAACAACTTGTCCACAACATGTAAATATAGTTCTGACTATTCAACCCGAAAATCATATCACCACATTGACTGTAGCTGCTCAAATTATTGATCACAATGCTAAAATACTGAAGGATGCTATACACAATGAGTGCAGTCAAATCGTTAATAGGACTTTGATTGTTGTATAATATTAGTCTTAATGATTTAATTAGTATAACAAACTCCACTGCCAAGAACAGTATAATTACATATTGTTACCTCCATATGCTATTGTAATAGCCTGAATGTAAATAAAGTGAACATGAAAGTGAACATGACAGATACAATAGCCTATGCTAGATACGATAGCCTGTGCTAGATACGATAGCCTGTGCTAGATACGATAGCCTGTGCTAGATACGATAGCCTATGCTAGATACGATAGCATATGCTAGATACGATAGCCTGTGCTAGATACGATAGCCTGTGCTAGATACGATAGCCTGTGCTAGATACGATAGCCTGTGCTAGATACGATAGCCTGTGCTAGATACGATAGCCTGTGCTAGATACGATAGCCTGTGCTAGATACGATAGCATATGCTAGATACGATAGCCTGTGCTAGATACGATAGCCTCTGCTAGATACGATAGCCTGTGCTAGATACGATAGCCTGTGCTAGATACGATAGCATGTGCTAGATACGATAGCCTATGCTAGATACGATAGCCAGTGCTAGATACGATAGCCTATGCTAGATACGATAGCCTATGCTAGATACGTAGCCTGTGTTAGATATGATAGCCAGTGCTAGATACGATAGCCTATGCTAGATACGATAGCCTGTGCTAGATACGATAGCCTATGCTAGATACGATAGCCTGTGCTAGATACGATAGCCTGTGCTAGATACGATAGCCTGTGCTAGATACGATAGCATGTGCTAGATACGATACCATATGCTAGATACGGTAGCCTATGCTAGATACGATAGCCTATGCTAGATACGATAGCCTATGCTAGATACGATAGCCTATGCTATTAAATACCATGATACATATCCTGTTGTCCCGATCATCATGTTAGAAGTATGTTCTGTTATTTAATTATTCAAATTTCTCAATGGACCTTTCCATCCCTAGATAAGCTCCACCCACACCTCGCTCGTGTTGGGATCAATTTATCTCTGAACTCCCTGACTATTAATTTTTAGAAAACTATACGGGTAAGCTATTGAATATTTTGGAACTAATTTGACTGGGCGCTGTTGCGTCCTATGGCAGCAACAGTGTATAATAATTAGTTTCATAATATTCAACAGCATGTTTATTAAATAATAGAGGCATACAATTCGTGCAACGTGTCGGTCTATTAAGGGTTAAAGACAGGCCAAATAGAATCATATATGACGTAATGATTATGATGTCATCCTACACGCCGCTTAGCTGATTATGACGTCATATGACGTCAGATGGTAGATGGATACTCTGGACATGTCTATTGAACAATATCAAAAATAATCAACTATCTAATAAATCTAACACATGCACGTCGACGTACGGTTAATTGGATCTATCATATCTACCCTGATAATGCGGGTTACCGAGCCGGTAGTAAGCCAATTTTGGGCTCTTTTGGCCCTGCACCGACCCAGTATTGGCCCAGTAATCTGCATTATCAGGGCAGTTTCTAGCACAAGCAGTGCCTATGCAAATATCCAATGTGTTCCAACAGTGTATGAGGTCATTCCCGACGCGAATACCCGCGGTGGGTTCTCAAATATCAACTCTAGGAGTCCACTAAACAAATTACACGACGCCCGCTCTTCGCTGTTCTCGCAATGCTAATGAAGAATTCATCAATTCACGGCGTTGTTACATTCTTGCCATCCATTACTTAGAATTGTTCTTCAACCAGCCACTGCATACTGTTAGCAGTTGACTGTTTGTAGCCTGTTAGAGCCATAAATCTCGTGGTTGTAGTCTACCTCTGCGTCAACTCCTTTTGATGTGATGAAAATGTTGTTTTGTAAGCTTACAACCTCGTCTTTAAACTTTACATCAGTCATAAGGCTCTCTTTACCTCCCATCCTCCCTCCCATCCCTCCTTCCCCTCACTCTATCCCTCTCCCTTCCTTCCTCCCTTTCTCACTGCATATCTCTCTCTCCCTCCCTCCCTCCCTCCCTCCCTCCCTCACTCCCTCCCTCCCTCCCTCACTCCCGCCCTCCCCCCTCTCTCTCTCTCTCTCCCTCCCTCTCCCTCTCCCCTCCCCCCCCCTCCCCTCCCTCTCCCTCTCCCTCTACCACTCCCTCTCCCTCTCATTTCCTCTGTCTCCCTCCCTCTCTCTCCTCTTCTCTTTTTCTCTCTCTCTCTCTCTCACCTCCTTCTCCCACTCCCTCTCCCTCTCCCTCACACCCTCACTCACTCTTTTGTGGATTCTTGAAACGGCTTCCCAGTTTTGTAATACCTCTGTCGAGCGCACAATATTTGTGACGGCTTTTTAACAGGTATAGTAGCTATAATTAAAGACGAAACCAGTGGTGTCTAGACGAGAGAACGTGTATTTGTGATCTACGCAACCACCAAAACCAAATACACACAACATCTATTAGTCAGTCAAGCTATCCGGCCACCTAATTTACTCATTTACTTAGATATCCACCCACCTTATCTACGCTTGCCCATCACGCACGTATAGTGGCACGCTTAATCACACATTTGTCACCGTGTGTGTTGTGCGCGTGTGTGCTACTAGCTGTCGTAGGTCTGTAATTAATCACATCTTTCCAAATTTAATTGTAAATTATCAGGACAAACTAATCTAATAACAAAGTTTCTTAGACGTATTTGTGGACTCCCCGAGGCTTCATTCACGCTGAGGTCCAGGGCTCTCGTAATGAGGATATTGGTACCGAACACTCTTTTAGCACTATAGTCACTTAAATATATACAATACTGAGCTGATTATGTTGAAGATCATATGACAGTAACGCCTAAGGCAGCAACGACTTTCAGTCATATAATTTTTATCATATCCAGAATGGCACATCCTTTGAAACATTCGTTGTGGGGAGGGATGAATAGTACTCTACTGGCTGAAGTAGGCATCCTAAGGTCAGCAGTATCCCGTCATAGGAAGGAGTATTGTAACTTTGTAACAGACTCGCTTTGATCAATAAACTGATTGTGGGTTCATTCATACGAACCGCACATAGCCTTGCCGATTCTTCCTTTCTTTCGGCCATATTGAACCAGTCAAGCCGAAGAAAGATAAAACGATTCCTAATCAATGGTAGATTAAAGAATGCCTATCACTTCGCCTCCAGTCGCACTGCGATGTTGATCAGTATGTTCGTTAGAAGATAAATTAAGTTTGGTTTTCATTATGAGTGACGACTGGTCCGTTGTACACACCAACACAACCTCGAGGCAATTGTTACGACATTTCTCCTCCCGGTACATAATGCCTAGAACAGTAACGAACAAAGTTAACTATCGAAAGATCGCACGTATTGTACCCGAGTCCACGCACAATGTGTACAGTTCTGGCCTCGGGTCATTCGCTCCGAGTACCGGTCGCTTTGTAACGTGCTACATAAATTAGGTTTGAGATAATTCCACTGATCATCGAGGTCATTGAACAAGAGGTAGCTCGAACTAATTGTGTCGTCTTTCATCATCTCCCCCTCCCTCCCTCATGACTAGGTGCCGTACTCTAGATAGCTGTCGCTCCTCTCGTAATGAACTGTCAAGTGTAGACAATAGAGGAGCATTCAAAGCAAATCAATGGTCGATTAACCGGGTACTCGTTTGCAAAGCGTGGACATTATTTTCCATTTATGCGTATGTTGTTTCCTTTTGACGTTTCTTTTTTTATTATCTAAAATGAAGTAATTGTATGCAATGTTTATCTTCGGACAGCCTAAGCATAGCGCGGTTATTGATTTGTCCGCGTCGGTTCGTTCTTTAGTTAGTAATCAGAACATATCTCAAAAGTTAGTACACTGGAAGGAATTTGTAGCTGAGTTTTTGACGCATCAATAATGAACATCTTTATTTGATAATCCCGCCACGTGATGGACGAGTCTTTAATTACAATCAGACCTGTTCGAGACATGGCCTACCTTTTGTACACCAAACGTTGGCTGCGCTTTAAAACAGGTGGTAAAAACCAGCAGTCTCAGTGAACCGCCATCATTTGCTCTCCCAAATGACAATTCCTATATCACCTGACTTGTGTTAAGCGACCACCTGTCTTTAGTGACCAGTATTTGGCGCTCACTCAGGTGGTCACTTAAGACAGGGTGTCTCACTAATCAATCATTCTGATGCTACAGACAAACAATTGCAGCAGAGTCGCAGTAGCGCCGGTGTTTATCGTTTGTCCGCATTGATATATCCGAAATAACAGAAATTGAGTGTAACTGGTGGTGGGTGCTCAAGCGGATAGATAGATGTGTGCGTGCGTGTCTGAATAGATGGGCGTGCGTCTCTATGTGTTTGTATTTATTTACTTGCCTCATGTTATTGGTATCGTTGTAACGCGCCAATAACCAATTTGGCCCGTTTGTAAACGGCGAAGGCCCATACATCAATTTGTTATGGGGGCGCCCGTTTGTAAACGGTACAGGCCCATATACCAATTTGTTATCGGCGCAAACGTGTATAAACGGCGCCGACCCGTATGACAATTTGTTATTGACGCGCCCGTTTAAACGGCGCAGACCCGTGTGACAATTTGTTATTGACGCGCCCGTTTGTAAATGGCGCAGACCCATATGACAATTTGTTATCGGCGCACCCGTGTGTAAACGGGGCATGGCCCATGTGACAATTTGTTATTGGCGAGCCCGTTTGTAAACTGCGCACTGCCCATATGTCAATATCAATATCTAGTAGTAGTAGTAGTAGTAGTAGTAGTAGTAGTAGTAGTAGTAGTAGTAGTAGTAGCAGCAGTAGTAGTAGTAGTAGTAGTAGTAGTAGTAGTAGTAGTAGTAGTAGTAGTAGTAGTAGTAGTAGTAGTAGTAGTAGCAGCAGCAGCAGTAGTAGTAGTAGTAGTAGTAGTAGTAGTAGTAGTAGTAGTAGTAGTAGTAGTAGTAGTAGTAGTAGTAGTAGTAGTAGTAGTAGTAGTAGTAGTAGTAGTAGTAGTAGTAGTATTTGTTATTGTTGTTGTTGTTGTTGTTGTTGTTGTTGTTGTTGTTGTTGTTGTTGTTGTTGTTGATGTTGCGGTAGTGTCGCGGTGGCACCGGCAAGGCCAATGTTTGGGATACATGGTGGGAGTGGTATTAGTGCTGGTGCTGACGGAGGAGATGTTGATGATTGCAGTTGCTCTTGTTTATCGTTGTTGTCCTTGCCGCAAACATATTCCAGCCAAATTATTTTTTTGAACATGGGATGATGGAACCATTTCCCTGGAAGTACAGATGTGAAATGGTTAAAAACCATCTTAACCAAAGTGAACAGATCTCGTCCTTGTTACGGGGTGACATTCGCAAGTGTATTACTCGAGATTTTTGACAGTTTATGATTAATAGCCGGACAACAGCGCTGATGGTCACTCTTCTCGCTTGACCTCTGACCACGTGTAGCTCCCCTTCAATGCAACTCGAGACTGATACAGTTTCCTGTTGGTTCAATCTCCAAAACAATCCTGTAAACAATCTCGACTCCTTGTCCGGAGTTCTTACACCAGTTTTTATTAATCCTGATTAACGAGGCGTGATTATTTCAATATTAAATCTTGACGTTGTTTTGATTAATTGCAATCTTGATGAAAATCGATGTTACAATAATTAGTGGATTGATTTCGAGTTAATCCAAGGATGAAACCCTTTAGCATGCCATGGAGTGGTGTCACACAAACCCTGCCATTTCAATCACACACTTCCTGTTCGAGCAATTCGAGTGTTTGAGGGGGGTGTGTGTCGTGCGGGCGGTTTGGCTGGGGGGTTGGTTGGTTGCGGTGGTTGCATATACATTTATTTTGAAGATGGGGATATGTTTCATTTCACAGCAACAAAACAACAATAGTCTATAGTAGCTGGAGCTTAAGTCAAGCACCATGTATATATAGCAGGTATCTATAGGCACTCTGGTTTGGAAATGGAGTCATTGAGGCAGAGATGGCGCGAATGTTTTGTTGTTGTTGCTTCATTATTACTTCTGTTCTGTGGTACTAGGGTGTGGTGCCAGGGTGTGTACATGCTTGAATTATTTATTTCAATGAAGAATTAGTGTTTGACACTAAATGATTAATTACCCATAGTTCAACAGTCGCGAGGCATGACTTGAATGTCGCAAGACTGCCCTGGTAACATCCGATCAAGAGCTCTATCTCGCAGCTTGCCAAGATACAAACTATTTGGCAGGAAAGATGATGGGAAGACAATCGCATGGCATCAACAAAAGCACCTATTAGTGTTTGTGCGCAACCTTTGCGCGTAGCGTACGATAGCGCGTACGCTAGCGCTTACGCTAGTGCGTCGTCGTCGTCGTTGTTGTTGTTTGCAGTTTTATAGATCAACTGACAACTGAAATGTAAACCAATCTTGCTCTTTTATATATTGACGTTTCTAGGTTCTGGATATATCGACCTGAATGCGCTGTCCCTGGACGAATGTGAAGTCGCTTAGTTATATAGGATTATAACTTGTCTGTTCAGGAATGTTCTGAGGCTAGGATTATAAGAAGAGGACATGGTCTTCATATAAACATCTATCGTTTCTTTCCAAGGGTATTACGAAACGGTCTCGGATAATAATAGGATCACGTTTGTAATCTTGTGGGCTAGGAGTAGCCATTTTCCATGTTTTGCAGACATATGCATGTTCTTAAGGGAAGGTGGTCTAGACAATGTTGAAATCCATTTACGCTAGATTGGTTAAGAGCATTTTCAGGAAAGCTATTCCATCTTAATTGTCTTTACAGCTCATTGATTAAAGGAAGATTTACGTCCAGTGAAACCTGACTAAACCGATCACATAAGATAGGACCACGAATATTATCTATTAACCATTTCAGCCCCAAGGTACTAGGGTCTTATTATCAAGAGAATTTATACAGGTGAGGTGGTGAATATCTTGAAACTAATTAGACTGGATTACAGTCAAATTAGTTTCAAAATATTCAAAACTTATTAGACATTATAAATGATTTATTGCACCTGGTTTGTCGGTGTCAAAATGTATTAGACCGATACATTCTATTGCCATAAAAAATATTGTCCTGGTTACTAGACAGGTGGTCTTTTGTCCAGGCTTTGTGGCCACTATCTATGCGTCATCGACAGGAATGTTGCAGTTAGGACTAGGCTTACCTGTATATCTATGGCTTTTGGCTATAGCTCTGTGATGTCTATGTATTTGGATAAGTTAATTCACACGATGACGCCCATGACCATATGAGATGACGTCACACGCCCATATTACTAATCCCAATGTCCTGCAGGCCGTTTTAATTGCTTTCACACACTCGCTCTTGTATGTGACAATTCTTAAGTTTCGTATCTTGCCTTCTGTAAGTTAATTATGAAACCACGTAGGGCCAGGAAATCATGGGTACGTTCACAGATTCAATCATACCCGTAACCGCCCTTAGGCCTATATACTATGCTGGAATGATCAAGACATTTAAGTTAAACATTCAACATATTGATTAACTGGGGGAGTTGGTTTTCCGCATCCGAGATCTATTTTTTCTGTTTACGCGTCAAGCTGCAACAGTCGTATGTAATTTAGATTTGCTCTGTAACCCTATTAGAAAAACTGCAGTTAGACTTGCGTACGATTGGCACCTGCTTGAGCACACAACGATGGTGCTTCTTTAAGATCACTGGTTTAATGAACCTAGTAAGATTATATATAAAACCATAAAAAGTAATTATTTGAAACAAACAGCTGATATGTATTCCTTTCACCAAAAAAGTCCTCAACAAATCGTCTGAAATAACCAAAACCCGAATCATTTAAGAAACGGACTACGTGAATGATTCAGCGCAATTGCAGTTACTATAAAAGGGTTGTGCCAAATATTGAATTCGTCACCTGATCTAAAGTCTCTTCTGGGACATAATCCGTCTCCGCTCCATTTTAAAATGGATTGTATATTATAGTTAAGTCGAGCTAAGGATTGTCAAAATGGCAACATAATTTCCGTCGGCTGATTTGTTCTGTGCATGATGTACCACCAACACCTGTATCCGCGAGGCTCGACACTCTTCAGGTGTGTGACCAAATTCAAATTTGGCGGGGAGACACTGGACATCTGAATCCAGTGGAATGTGGTGAAAAGTGATCAACCAACAGATGCTGCCAGCAGTTGCCTGTAAAATCTGCCATGTCAGCAAAACGTAAGCGCTTACTGATGCAACAGCATCATTCATTCCGATGCTACAGCACGACTGGCTATGACCCAAAGAGCTGCAGCTGCAAGACACATGGACTTGATAGCACATCTACCTGTGGTTATTGTAAATCTACCCATGGTTACTCTAAATCTACCCGTGGTTACTGTAAATCTACCCGTGGTTACTGTAAATCTACGCGTGGTTACTGTAAATCTACCTGTGGTTACTGTAAATCTACCTGTGGTTATTGTAAATCTACTCGTGGTTACTGTAAATCTACACGTGGTTAGTGTAAATCTACCCGTGGTTACTGTAAATCTACGCGTGGTTACTGTAAATCTACCTGTGGTTACTGTAAATCTACCTGTGGTTATTGTAAATCTACTCGTGGTTACTGTAAATCTACACGTGGTTAGTGTAAATCTACCCGTAGTTACAGTAAATCTACCCGTGGTTACTGTAAATCTACCCGTAGTTACTGTAAATCTACCCGTGGTTACTGTAATTCTACCCGTGATTACTGTAAATCTACCCGTGGTTACTGTAGATCTACCTGTGGTTACTGTAAATGTCTCAGTTGTTCTAACTCCATAAAGCCACTACAGATGTCTTTTTCTCCATGGTAACATGTTTATAAGAAATGTTACAGCGTGAAATCTATTTCCGTAATGGCGGTACAGGGAGGGAGCTAATCACATTAATGTGCATAATTCGTGTCACTTGGAATGTTAACAATAATTATGCTTGTCCTGTTATTTATGCTTGTCCTGTTTCACCTTTCCAGAGTACCCATCTATCAATCTGACGTCATATGACGTCATAATCAGCTAAGCGGCGTGTGGGATGACGTCATAATCATTACGTCATAAATGATTCTATTTATCCAGTTTTTAACTCTTAATAGTCTGACACGTTGTACGAATTGAATGTCCCTACTATTTAATAAACAGTATGTTGAGTATTTCCGAAAAAGTTAGTCCCGATCCCAGGATGATTCATAATAAGGAAAAATTAGTTACCTCTCCGGGATGTATGTTGAATATTTTGAAACTAATTTGACTGGACGCTGTTGCTGCCATAGGCAGCAACAACGGCCAGGCAAATTAGTTCCAAAATATTCAATAGTTTACCTGTATAGTTTTCCGGAAATTGATAGTCGGAGAGTTCAGAAATCGATCGATCCCAACACCAGCGCGGTGTGGGTGGAGCTTAGCTAGAGGTGGGCGTGGCATAATCAAAAGTGTTATGTGTGTCCATCATGCCATCCTGAAACGAGCATATATAGAAACAATTCACCCTAGCTAATACCTGCAGGTGCGGTACATGTGTTGTCGATACATCCACCGGCGCATGCCCTCACAAAATACAATGACTTTTGTATTAAATCTAAAATTAACCGATGACAACATGTATTTAATATGTAATTATCGTCTCCCCTATAGATATTCCGGGGTAATGGGTAACAATTCGCTGCATAGTGCATGGCATGTTGCACCGTATAGAAATGTTTTTGTGTATTTGATTGATTGATATATTGTTGATTATTTAATTGTAGGTTTGTTTATTTATTCGCAAATAAGAACCATATCTGATAATCCAGTCACACCGATTCCTTAACCATTTAATACCTTTCCATGGGCCTGTGCAACAGATGGATCCAATCTGTCGCTCACGTATGTGGCGTAATGATCAATTACGTCACATTGTAGGCTGATATCACAATCATAACGACTTATTATAAATCCCAGCACGAAGCTAGAAAAGTCCGTCAAGTGTACGAATTGTATCTCTGTAATAGATTTACAATTTAATAAACCTTTTGTTGAATGTTTTGAAATTACTTTGACTATGACAGCAACAGCCCCCAGTCAGGCTAGACTCAAAATATTCCACAGCGTACCTGTATTATTACCTTAAAAATTAAATTCCGAGAATTCAGGTTTCAAAGCATATAAAGTGATTCCAAGATACGTAAAAAGTTGGCGGAGCTTAGCTAGAAATGGGCGGAGCTTACTTAGAAATGGGCGGAGCTTAGCTACAAATACATACCCCTGTTACAAAACAGCGCCAGCTTCTGTCATTCAATTCCTTGCGCCATGATAACTGCTGTTCCCACTAACCAACCAACCAAACAAACAAACAAACAAACAAACAAACAACTAACCAACTAACCAACCAATCAACCAATCAACCAATCAACCAATCAACCAATCAACCAATCAACCAACTAACCAACCAACCAACCAACCAACCAACCAACCAACCAACCAACCAACCAACCAACCAACCAACCAACCAACCAACCAACCAACTAACTAAATAAGTAACCAACCAAACAACCACCAAACCAACCAACCAACCAACCAACCAACCAACCAACCAACCAACCAACCAACCAACCAACCAACCAACCAACCAAACAACCAACAAACCAACCAACCAAACAACCAATCAAATAACCAACCAACCAAATAACCAACCAACAAACCAAACAACCAACCAAATAACCAAACAACCAACTGACTAAATAAGTAACCAACCAACCAACCAGCCAACCAACTAACCAACCAACCAACCAACCAACCAACCAACCAACCAACCAACCAACCAACCAAACACCCAACCAACTAACTAACTAAATAAGTAACCAAGCAAACAACCAACAAATCAAACCAACCAACCAACCAACCAACCAACCAACCAACCAACCATCCAACCACACAACCAACCAAATAACCAACCAAATAACCAACCAACAAACCAAACATCCAACCAAACAACCAACCAACCAAATATCCAACCAATCAACCAGACAAACAACCAACTAACGAACTAACCAACCACAGAACCAACTAGCCAACCAACCAACCAACCAACCAACCAAACACCCAACCAACTAACTAACTAAATAAGTAACCAAGCAAACAACCAACAAATCAAACCAACCAACCAACCAACCAACCAACCAACCAACCAACCAACCAACCAACCAACCAATCATCCAACCAAATAACCAAACAAACAACCAGCTAGCCAAACAACCACCAAGCAACCAAGCAGCAAACCAAATAACCAAAAACAACCAACATGATTGTCTGCCTAGCCAGCCAGACAGCCAGACAGCCAGCCAGCCAGACAGACAGATAGACAGCCAGCCAGCCAGCCAGCCAGCCAGCCAGCCAGTCAGTCAGCCAGTCAGTCAGCCAGCCAGCCAGCAAACCAGTCAGCCAGCCAGCCAAGCAACCAACTAACTAAGGGATATGGCGGTTTATTGAACTACTTCACGCGGCTGAAAATGGGATATATGACATATTTAGTTTACCTACCTTGTGTATCAATCACCACAAGAAGCCAGGAATTAAAGCATCTAAAGGACTACTTACCGTCATTATTAGAAAATGAGTCTCTTCAAAGAGGATACAGTTATTTGAAACCCAGTTTCGCGTATGATGTGCGTAGCTTGGATGAATATGATACTGTTGAAACATTAGGAAATCGCAAGAGTGTTTAATGCGTCGTGAAACTGAACTGAAGGCAACATACATCGACTCGAAATCACAATAAAATGTTCCTATTTACGATGTAGATTGGGAAAGCGGAAAAAGAGACGTACCCGGAATTATATGATGCGTAATTGTTTCAGCTGATTTGAACTCTTTGAGATGTATAGGATGATAAACCAGTCAATCTGCCGCCGTTGTGGGACTAATTTGAGAAATACAAAATGGTCGTCTCTCGCCCCTATATACTGTCACAAGAAAGTAGTGGTTGGACCACACTCTCCAATACCAGTTGCTTTCTTTCCGCGGTGTTGTGGTATGGTCTTTTGCTTGTGAGGCTGAAGTCAGACCGGGCCATTTCTCCAAGCTATTGTCAGTTTACTCAACCAGGTGTGTGCTCCACTGAACTTGGTGATCTAGGTTGCCCCAGTACAGACCCAGTAATCTACGTCACTGCAGCGACTGGTCCCTCTCTCTCTCTCTCTCTCTCTCTCTCTCTCTCTCTCTCTCTCTCTCTCTCTCTCTCTCTCTCTCTCTTCCTCCCTCCCTCCCTCCCTTCCCCCTCTCTCTCTCCCTCCCTTCCTCGCCCTCCCTCCCTCCCACTCCCTTCCACCCCTCCCTCCCTCCCTCTCCCTCTCCCCCTCCCCCGCTCTCTCTCTCTCTCTCTCTCTCTCTCTCTCTCTCTCTCTCTCTCTCGCTCTCTCTCGCGTGGATATGCCAGAGTTCCATAGCTCAGAGATCTTAACTCTGAAATAAGCATCTGTTCACAAACATGATCTTGTTAACAGGCCGGTCTGGAGTTTACATAGAGGCAAAATGAAGTAGGGTCTGTCTTACTAAGTAACCGGTAATGGTTATGGTTCAGAAAGCTGAATCAAAACCACCACCTATCTCTGGTTTTTAATGTAACCGATCCTTTACATATTTATGTTGCCATGACATAAATCTTGCTTCTAAGCTAGTCGTTAATGCTATGGTATCAGGTGAATACTCTGTCGGTATCATCTTGGCGACAAATGGCAAATGTCAGATCTATACTCCTCCGGTGCACATAGATAACGTAACATAGCTTTTAGACACTCCAGTGTTCGCTATAAGGCAAGGACGCGGAAAAGCGGTCTAATATATCGCCATTTCTCTGGAATTAGCATGGTGAGTTATTTATCCCATTACAAGACTCCGCGTCGATAGAGATGTCAGGACTTGACACGGCTAGACCATCTCATGATCACGTGTAAGTCTTCTTCACTCACACGGATATACCAAAATAGCTGGTGTTAGAATATGAGGCATTTCATTATCACGCTATGACCAGAGCCTGGCTTGGATTTCTTGATGTGACAGAACGAGTGGATAAACCTTATTTTCGTGAGAGAAG
The DNA here is from genome assembly GCA_034401795.1 of Chaetoderma sp. LZ-2023a. Taxonomy (NCBI): domain Eukaryota; kingdom Metazoa; phylum Mollusca; class Caudofoveata; order Chaetodermatida; family Chaetodermatidae; genus Chaetoderma; species Chaetoderma sp. LZ-2023a. Next base: position 69,597,318 of record CM067366.1, on the reverse strand, counting down.
ACAGCAGGATCACAATCGCGTTTTTGATTAGATATGTAGAAACTTCTAAAGAGGCCTACGTCATTTCGCATGCTTGCAAATAATAAGATCCTTAGCTTTGCGTTTCGCTTGAGAGTCTTCAACAAGGAACGCGAATCTTTCTGGACAACATTGCCAATTGGTTTGGGTTCTGTTAGCAAAAATGTCTGACATTTAGAAGCTATTTTAACGTTCGTGTCTGATTTGTTAAATAAGACGGGTACCGACTCATCCACGCAATGGACCTTTCCGGTTTTAGCTATGCCCCGCCCATCTCTGGCTAAGCTCCACCCACACCTCGCTCGTGTTGGGATTGATCGATCTCTGAACATCCTGACTATCAATTTCCAAAAAACTACACAGGTAAGCTGTTGAATATTTTGAAACTAATTTGACTGGGTGCTGTTGCTGCCTAAAGCAGCAACAGCGCCCAGTCAAATTAGTTCCAAAATATTCAACAGCATGTGTATTAAATAGCAAAGAAATACAATTCATACAACGTGTCGGATCATTTGAGATTTGATGACGGTCTGGAACCCTTTGTGACTTAATGAGTATGACGTCATCATACACGCGTTGAACTATTATGACGTCATACGAGGTCTGATGATGGATGGATACTCTGGAAAGGTGAATTCCTGGAAGATTTAACAACTCACTACAGTTCTTACTGAATGGGTTTCTGTATTCCCAGTGACTTTAAACAGTTACTACTTGATGGGTTTCTGTAATGTCCGATGGTTTTTTACAAATCGTGTTGTCTGATAATAAGGAAAAATTAGTCACCTCTCCGGGATGTAGAGATTGTTTTGAGTGTAGCTTTCGTGACCATCTCGATCACTTCTCCAGCACTAACTGACGTCGCTGGCAACGTCACTCTGGTCAGTTCTTGTGGAGTCACGTGACAGCATGGACTGGTAGACTGCTGGTATACGGTAGCCCTCGTCTCTGTTCATGGTTGGTTGATGCTTGTAGATTTCTATGGCCTCTTTAACCTTCCGTTTGAATAAGTTGGTCTCAATGTTGATGACCGAGGCACTGCTGGCGGGGATGACTTATTCAAACGGAAGGTTAAAGAGGCCATAGAAATCTACAAGCATCAACCAACCATGAACAGAGACGAGGGCTACCGTATACCAGCAGTCTACCAGTCCATGCTGTCAAGAGCGGAGAGTCATCGGCTAGAAGAAAGATCTGGCACTGATAAATATGATAAGTCAAAATCCTTAATATGTCACCCTTGCTGAACCATACTTGGTGTATCAGCATTCTCGGTAACGGGGTGGATAATTCTCACATGTGATTATAGCAACCGGTTCGACTATGTGTGAGATTGCTAGGATGCGATGTATGTTGCCCATGAAATTGTTTCATCCTTAGCAAGCTTTTCGGGCTCGAAAGATTCGGCGGTACATTGGATCCCTATTTCTTCTTATAGACTATCTTGAGTTAGTTGCCCAGGACCATCAGTTGTAGATAGGCGAAGGCGATGTAGAAGATGTGTGTGAAACGGAGAGAACCACAATGTACGATATGGGGATATAAGGCCACTCTCATTTCATCAAAGGGAACATATATCTCTACGAGTTTCCTTCGTTGGAAATTGAATCACAGCTCGCTGCAGTTCAGGTAAAAATACCTGTTTTAAGATTTGATGGCCAAAGTTGAAGAACTAACAAACAACCCAGGACACTTCTCACGGAACGAGATTTCATAATCTCCGAAAGTGTTTATCAAACTGGGTGCCTGTTGTTTCAAACATTTTTCTGTTTATGATCCCTTCTTTCGTGGTGCTGGTGGTGGTGGTGGTGGTGGTAGTGCGGCGGCGACGGCGGTGGAGGTGGTGGTGAGGGTGTGGCGGCACGAAAAGCGGCGGCACGAAAAGCGGCAGCGGCTGGGTGGCAGCACAGCGAGAGTGGAAACGCCGACGAGGACAGCAGTGGTGGAAAGAAATTGATAATTTTAAACTGTCTGTACATAGCAGGATCCATGTCACCTTCGGGTTCAACAACACGTCTGTATGTTATGCAAACACGATCCCATTAAGGGGAGATGCTCAATTAGTTCCATGGTCCAGTTTTGTGGCGGTTCACACTTTAATGAATGTCGCTTGTTTACTGTTTCCATTCTGCGACCAGAGCTATGTATGAACGTCAGTGAAATTGCCAAACCATGTTGTAAACAATTTACAGCTCCAGAGTCGACATTTTATGTTAGGACAGTTTTCTTAGCATTGTGCAAGGAATGCACCGTTGAATTTATTTTCAATTTTAAACATATATGGACCGAACTATTTTGACTACTTTAGCCAAAACCAAGGGCTTCCTCTTCACAGCTTACAAGTTTCATGGAAGTGAATATGGCCTGCTTACCATCTTGGAAAGCAAGCATCTGTGCTTGCCATGAAATTTCTCTTGCACCCCAAATCTGATCATATGACGTCGTATGACGTCATAATTGACTAACTGCCGCGTATGATGATGTCATAATTATTACGTCATGAATGATTCGATACGGTCCGCCTTTAACGCTTAATTGTCCGACACGTTGTACGAATTGTATGTCTACTATTTAATAAACATTCTGTCGAATGTTTTGAAAATAATTTGATTAGGCGCTGTTGCTGGCATAGGCAGCAACAGTGCCCAGTTAAATTAATTTCAAAATATTCAACAGCTTACATGTATAGTTTTCTGGAAATTGATCGTCAGGGAGTTCAGAGATCGATCCCAACGTGGACGTGGTGTGGGTGGAGCTTAGATTGAGATGGGCGGGGCATAGCTAAAAGTGGAAAGGTCAATTTTCGCTAAAGCGCCACAACCCTTTGTTCTTCGGCAATATAGTTGTTGGAGTAGTACTTCTATTTGTGCCATTTATCACTATGGCATATAATAGTAGGCAGCAAGGTCATCCAACAGATACTCTTTCAAGCATGAACTGAAGAACGCGGTAAACAGCAACATGCCTATAGCTATTAGTCCTTTCCACACCAAATTCACCCACCCACTCCACCCCAACCACCCCCCCACCACCCCCCCCCCACCCAGTGTCAACATTCTGCTAAGCTGTTGAAGTCTAGTTAGAATGGAAGATGTTGCTGAACAGCTGCCAGTTAAACTAGTTTCTAAATCTTCAATAGAACATTTCTTACATTGTAAGGATAAAGAATTTATCCATCTGGTTGGATGAATTAAAGGATGTACTCCCGAAGAGTCAGGAATTGACATTGCTTTGCTGTCTACTGATATGGCTAAACTCTTATTATCAGATCTGCTTTCTGTCCGTTTGTAATGATATCTGATTGTAGGGAGCTACAATAATAAAACTCACGCAAGCATAAAATCGTCTTTAAGAGTCGAGTATCTTTTAGCCATCATTCTTGGTTAATTCTATATTAAAACACAATTCTGTCTTAGAAACTCACCCCGGCGATAAAATCGTACACTGGACAGATGGACGGGTCGAGAAGTGGTACTTTACGAACCTTGCTTTTGCTAACTATGCGGTCCCCTGATCAATTAAATCGCGATTACAAAAACTGGAGTCGATTGATCCTGTTAGTCGAGGAGGAGTGTTCGAGCAAACCGATTTTACAGACGAATGCTTTTTGAGGATTATTCGCGGTTTTTATCAAGTTTATAATAATTTTACTGACCGGTTGTTATCGGGTGCAAGAGAAATTAGATTTAGTGTGATTCGTGGTTTTCGTCTTTAGAATTTCTTTTGGCTCAAGTCCAAGTTTCTCATACGGGTCCTTTTGAGGGTATATAGCCCCAAAAATGCAACTTGCGCCCCCCCCCCCCCCCAATGGCAGTGGGTCCCATGGAACCCCTGAAAGCCATGTATTATTGATAAATACTAATTAGTTTTATAGGCTTTTGCACAAAAATATCCACAAAATCTAGAATGAGACGCCATTAATGCAGAGGTGTAAGTCCGTGGCACCCTCTAATTTTCAAACTACATGGGAATCCCAGATTCCCGTTTGGGACCCCAGATTTCAAGTTGGGACTGCTATATTTCTAGGTGTGGTGGGACCACGTGACTTTCAAAACATAGATGTCATGGAAAACACTGTCCAGGTACATCGGTGACCACACCTCTGTCAGCGTGTTGTATCCACACCTATGTTCCCTTGCCAGATATCAACTGTTGGAGGTGTGGTATTTCTAATTGCAAACGGATTTTTCAAATCTTCCGAGATTCGACTAATATCAACATTGTAAAACTAAAATTTATTCCATTACAGCCTGTTTAGTTTCAAATTATTCAACACCTTACCTTAATGATTATTGTGATATTGAAATGATATCTGGTACCTCAAGGTCCAAAGTCTAAATAAAACAGAAAAGTCAAAAAGCAAAATAAATATTCTCTTTTGAAATAACTTCTTTGCACTTTATAAAAATAGACCGTTGCAGATTATCCATCCATTGTATGACGTCATGTGGCATCATAGTAAACTACATGGCGTGTATGATGACGTCATAATCATGACGTCATGAATGACTCGATTTAGTTTGTCTTAAACGCTTGATTGTCCGACACGTTGTCCGAATTGTATGTCTTTGCTATTTAATAAACATGGTGTTGAATATTTAGAAACTAATTTGACTGGGCGCTGTTGTCGCCATAGGCCGTGTACCAGCCCATGACAGATATGTGAGGCCGCACGTGAAGAAACAAATTTTAAGGGAGGATTTAGATCTGTCACTCAAGCATATGACCTCATAGGCAATGGACCTTTTCATTTTTAGCTATGCCCCGCCCATCACTAGCTAAGCTCCACCCACACCTCGCCGTGTTGGGATTGATCGATTCCCTAGCTATCAATTTCCTGAAAACTATACAGGGAAGCTGTTGAATGTTTTGTAACTAATTTGACTGGGTGCTGTTGCTGCCTATGGCAGCAACAGCGCCCAGTAAAATTAGTTTCAAAATATTCAACAGAATATTTATTAAATATAAAAGCAAACAATTTGTACAACAACGCATAGACCGTCTTCAAATATGCGTTCGTGACGTACTTATCGACGTCATTTATGACGTCATTCATTATGATGTCATTCTACACATCACGCAGTTCATTATGACGTCATATGATGGGTGGATACTGTGGAAAGGTGAATTACGTAATGTGTAGGCTGACCTCGCAATACATAGTGACGTAGGCGTATCTAACTCCGTATTGAATGGTGACATGTCCGTCAAATGTACGAATTGTAAGTTTTTACTATTTCATAAACAGTCTGTTTGCATAGGCAGCAACAGCCCACAGTCAAATTAGTTTCAAATTATTCAACAGCTTATCTAGAAATTGGCGGGCATATTTAGAAATCCCTCCAAATTAGTAGTAGTAGTAGTAGTAGTAGTAGTAGTAGTAGTAGTAGTAGTAGTAGTAGTAGTAGTAGTAGTAGTAGTAGTAGCAACAGCAGCAGTAGCAGCAGCAGAAGTAATAATAGTAGTAGTAGTAGTAGTAGTAGTAGTAGTAGTAGTAGTAGTAGTAGTAGTAGTAGTAGTAGTAGTAGTAGTAGTAGTAGTAGTAGTAGTAGTAGGAGTAGTAGTAGTAGTAGTAGTAGTAGTAGTAGTAGTAGTAGTAGTAGTAGTAGTAGTAGTAGTAGTAGTAGTAGTAGTAGTAGTAGTAGTAGTAGTAGTAGCAGTAGCAGTAGCAGTAGTAGGCTGCTGCTGTCGTTGTTGTTGTTGTTGTTGTTGCTGTTGTTGTTGCTGTTGTTGTTGATGTTGTTGTTGTTGTTGTTGTTGTTGTTGTTGTTGTTGTTGCGGGCTTGTGGTTATAATTGTCGTCGTTGTATATGTTGTCTTTGTCGTTGCCGTTGTCGTTGTCGTTGTCGTTGTCGTTGTCGTTGTCGTCGTCGTCGTCGTCGTCGTCGTCGTCGTCGTCGTCGTCGTCGTCGTTGTCGTTGTCGTCGTCGTCGTCGTCGTCGTCGTCGTCGTCGTCCTTGTTGTTGTTGGTGTTGTTGTTGTTGTTGTTGTTGCTTTGCTAACCTTGAAAATCTACATAGTTGCTGAGGACTGGCCTGTTGCACATTCCAAATAAAACATGTATCCTTTCTGTATTATTGTCTCTTGTATAGTAATCCGGGATAAATGACTCTCTTTCACTCTGATATTTGCTACAGTAAAAAAGGAAGTGAATTTCATCTATGATATTGCGTGTATTGCATAGTCTTTCATTTATGTCGATGTCCGTCCATCTTTGTGGCTCTATTGCCAGTTTATGATTAAGTGTCCTGAAGTGACACAGTCTTAAAGCATAGCCGCATTGGAGTAATTTTAAACCTTTCAAACGGGTATGTGAATTTAATAACTTTGTAAAACGTTAGCTTAGTTGAGTCGTGTAGTTGTCCCAGTTTTCTGCTAACTTGCCCTTCGTTTATCACAAAACACGACATGACTTTCGTACGAGACCCATTGTTCTCCGCAAAACATTGAATATTTCACATTTGCTAAACCAGCAAAATGTATTACGCGGACAAGACATATCACCCGCTCTTTAGCTGTAAAAGTAGGAAATTGTCGCCTAAGATAAACAAATGAATGCCTATGACATTAGTCGGTGATGAGATTTATTATACTTTAAAATCAAAAGCCAGTCAGTTTACTTTGATGCTAATAGTGTTAACAGAGCACATTTTCTGTAGAAAGTGATCCTACAATGACATAAGTGACTTTCTAAAACGTAAACCTCATCCATCAGGCATGGACTCGCACAAATTTAACACAGGTAGTTTCTATCGTGGAATATTGCCATCAGAATTTCTTTCAGATTCCCCTTTCTATTAGCATTCACACTGTATCGCTAATAGCAGAGAGCAATCTAAATTTAGCCGTAACAGTTCATCTGGAATGTGTTTGCATTATTTATGCATATGCACGGAAAGAATGGTCACGCGATGTGAGGCTATCTACTCAGGGACACCAGACAAAAACATTAATTGTGCATCGATAGGTATCCCTCATCTAGATACCGTTATGCTTTCAAGGGAGGCATCAATAGACGGCATTTACTTATGAAACATGGTCGAAATATCTGGTCGAAAGAGCGCGATTCTTAACCCTTTAACACTCATATCAGCCAAAAACGTCTGCAGTGGTCTTGAGAAATGTCCATTTGCAGACATAGAGAAGACTATTTTTTGAAAATTTACTACTGGAATGACTGGCTCGATAACCGAGCCAGTCATTCCAGTATTACATTTTCATAAATAGTCTTCTCTTGGTCTGCAAATGGTTATTTTCTATGAGAAAGTTGAATTTTTCTTGAACAAATTCCTGTGTTAAAGGGTTAAAGAAACGCCATCGCGTTACCATGGCAAGGCATAGCTGGTTGTAATAGAAGGAGAGCTCATTCCTAGCTATGCCCCGCCCATTCCGAGCTAAGTTCCGCCCACATTTTAACACTTAGAACACTGAATTCCCATAATCTCAATTCACTATGACTATATAAGCAAGCTGCAATCTATTTAATATTTTGAAGCTAATTTGATTGGGAGCTGTTGCTGTCTATCGCAGCAACAGTCACAACCAAATTAGCTTTCAAAATATTCAAAGAATGTTATTAAATTGTAAATGTTTATTAAATTGTAAATGCACCAAGGACATGCAATTCAAGATGGTTACTGTCGGACATGTACCACTTTCGTGACGGACCTACGTCAGTTGATCGCGCCGTCAGCTAACAAGAGTGACAGGTTTTGATTATGACATCCGATACTTGAGTGGCAGGCCGGATTCTTCCATTGAATTCCATTTAAACGGCTGCGTGTCTTTGACGAACACGTATGCCATACACACGTGAGCATAGGAAGGATGGGAAGAGATCACACGAGAGACGTTTCTATGCAGAACGTGAGAGGATGATGGAGAGGGGGTGCGTGAGAGTGAAAGAGGCGGAATGAAACATGTGAAGAAATGAAGTAAGGTGTGGGACGGGTGGTGGTGGGGTGGGGTGGGTTGGTATATACAGATGGCTATGCGGAACCATTGTTTTATCCAGAACCTGTCGGGCGCCATTACACTGAAATGCACGATTTACCACATGTCTATATGGTGGTTAAATATTAATCGATGACCGCGATGGCGTAAATTGAAATAACTAGACTAACATGTCGATGATATTATTGACAACAATGACGATAACGATAACTCGACCTTGCATCGTTATCTGTATCGCATTACATACAATGGTGAGAGTAAGGGCATGCCGCATATATTTGCATTTTAATGCAAGAATCCATCTTAATATGCCACTTTGCCTGCCCAGACCTCTCTATGAACCCTGTCAATGCTCCTCGGGGTCATATCGTAGTTAACCAATCTGCCGCGGACAGCAATAATTACACTAAATCAGGAACTTGATAGATATCAGTTCTGCCGCGAACTAAAACGGTTATGGGCCAAATATCATGTCGACCTCCATCACAGACGATCAGAGTGTCTGTAATTATGCCTGTCACGGGGACAACAGACATCCCCCAAATGTGGTTATTGGATAAGGAGGCGAGCGCCGACACACTTGTATCATCGTTCATCGTTCGATATGTTCATTGTCAGATTGCAATATGCGGCTTTCTGCATTACGCTCAATGGCACTTCTCAAGAGAAGATAAATTATTGTAGGCGAACAATTTTCCAGCCGAGTTGGTGCCGCCGAAATCATTTAATTATCCGGAAAATTCGTCACAGGGCGGAATATGAAATGCAACTGTGTCGCGGTGTGTACAGTACTGCTCGAGGCTGATGTAGGAACGTTAGTTAGTAAGAAATATTTAGATGAAGATTTTGAACATAAATGGATTGGAAACCATTGCTGCCTTCTTCTAATCCAATTATGTCCAAAATATTCAACAGTATGATTTATTTTGCTTTGGAAACATTTAAAGTTATTTTTAGCTGTACTGGTACGCTAACTGCTTGTGTAAATAGAGATGTTGAATTGGGTTTTTTTACAATAATACAGTAAATATACATCTTCAGTCAAACCGGCTCAAGAAAATATGTCCTCAATAGACTAATCCATTTCTAGCTATGCCCCGCCCATTTCTAGTTAAGCTCCGCCCATTTTAAGCGAGTTGTTGTCTATTTGACTTGGGGCTGTTGCTGCCTTCAGCTTCAGCTTTCAGCCAGATTTGCTGGAGAATAGTCAACAGAATATTTATTAAATTGAAAATTCATCAAAGACATACAATTCGTACACCTTAGTGACGGGTTTTTAGATTTTCGTGACGGTGCTACGTCATTTTGATTGTGACGTCAGCTAACATGTCACGTATTTGATTATGACGTTAAATACTTGAGCGACAGATCGGATCACTCGCGGGCCACAAAAGACGGGTGGTCAAAGCCACCTGTCTTTAAAACACCATCTTGTGGTACGAACAGGCGATCAAAAGACAGAAACCACTGACGTATACACGGGTCCATAATCGTGTGACCACTGGCCTTGATTGAAGACACTATTACATTGTGTCGTTAAGTATCGTATTCGCCATTTTTCATGGCCCTGCAATTCTATATGCTGCATGGTGGTGGCTTAAACCGGTTTGACAATTTTCCCCCAGCCTTGATCTCTCTGAAATCATTTAATTATCTGGAAGGTTCTTTACCGAGTAGAATATGAATTACAACTGTGATTTGTATTGAATTGCTGAGTTCGGACTTCGTGATGGAATTTATGACTCTGTGAGGTGTGTCTGCATACTAGGAAGTATGGCCATATTGCAGAGTATAAAGATATATTTATATATATATATATATATATAACCGATTTATTCCTCTATTCCACAGCTACATGAGTACAATCTGCGGCTAAAATGATGATAGGATGAAGACAATAGAGAAAGGGTGGGCGGTGACGAGATGACAGGTTAGGAGTGCGGGGAGAGGTGGGGGGGGGGACGGACGCTGGAGACGGACGATGGAGGACTAGAGAAGGCAGGGAGATATGGAGATGGACTAGGGTGTGATGGGCATTAGAATATTTGAAATGGCATTGGTGGTGGTGGGGTCGTGGTGGGTGGGCGGTGATGCTGGTGGCGCGGGCGGTGGCGGCGGCGGCTGTGTTGGCGGTGGTGGAGGTGGCAGTGGCGATTGGGGAGGGGTGTTGTCAGAATGTCTGCCGGAACAATGCCACACCGAGACCATTAAATAAATCCATATGATACTTGTATTTGTTTAGAGCCAGGTTCTATCGGCAGTACGATCCCAACATCCAATATCAACAATTGTCGGTCAGACAATGGAATTAAGTGGATTGCTTATGGAGTGTGGTCGCCCGGACTATATTAACACCTGCCAAACAAGTGTCCGTCCATAGCAATCTGTGATTATTCAAAGGTTCGGTCTTGGCTTTGAAGTGCCTAAGCTCAGATTCTCGTTTTAACCCTGCACAGAATCTCGATGTAACCTTTTAAACCTGAAAGCGCAACCGAGTAACAAGTGGTCGGCCGCTGAAATTCCTTAACTAAACAACGTATAACTTCTGTTGAATATTTAGAATATAATTTGGTTGAAGGTCGTTGCTACAAAGGGCAGTACAGATATTCAGACAAATTATTTGTAAAATATTAAATAAGTTTTCCATGTATCGTTGTTTTGAAACTCACTTCTGCACTTGTAATGGTGAAAGTGGGATTGTACATTGTCAAGGACTTAGAACCGGTGATTGAGTCGATCTTCTTATTGTTGTGAGGGGGATTTGGTATCTTCCTCGGCAACTAATTATCCGACAATAATATCATCCAAACAATAATAGTGCGAGGAATGGTTTGGAATTCGCGAGCTAAAATGTCATTAATTCTGACGATGAAACAAACTCGTGTATGGACGCTAGAACGTCTAGAATTGCGACAAGATATTTTAATTCACAAATCCATGGTAACAATGATACTTAATCCTCTTATATAGGCCTAGTCTTTCCCATATCAACCATAAATTGTACCGCCAAGTTAAACTCCTTGGCAGTTTTAAAGGCGGATACTTACCGAATGTTTAAAAATGTTCTTGATTGAATCTTACTGATGACATCACCAATAACAACTTCCATTCAAATTATTTTCTGGATATTCGACCGATCTTGTGCTATATCGTAATGAAATTGTCGTCTGCCCCTTCTCCTTGTCTGCATCAAAATGGTTAGGATTCTGAGAAACAGACGGCGAAAATAATAACCATCGGGATTAGCAGATGATAATAATAGAAAATTCACACCAAATCCAGAAATAATTTAATAACAGCGGTCCATTTTATTTTGCTTTGCTAGGATTAAATGAAAAACATTACGGAACTTGTTGAATATCTTAGCACAATTTTATTCAAACATGGTGATTGTCATATTCAGGAACAACATTTAGTTATTTTGTTTTCAAACGGAAAGACAGTTGCTTATAATTATGTTCGGCTACATAATAAATATCACCAACACGTAATACGATTTCAATATATGGTTAATAATGGCGAATAGTCCTATAATTGACCTTTCCATTTAATCCATCCATCAAATGACATCATATTACGTCATAATCAATTACGTGACGTGTAGGATGACGTCATTATCATGACGTCATGAATGACTTGATTTAGTCCGACTTAAACGCTTAATAACCCGACACGGTGCACGAATTGTAGACCGATGTCGTTGTTGTTTAATAAACACGCTGTTGAATATCTTGAAACTAACCTAATTTCTAAATATTCAACAGCTTGCCTGCATAGTTTTCTGGAAGATGATGGTCAGAGAGGTCAGAGATCGATTGATCCCAACACGAGCAATGTGTGGGTGGACTTTAGCTAGAGATGGGCCTGGCATGGCTAAAATTGGAAAGGTCCATTGTTGGTTAATTATCGTGAAATTATTCTCACGGGAATTTGTTTTTACACAAGACAACAAGTTTTAAGGAAATTATTTTTTTTAAATTATTGAGCAGATTTCTTATTTATCTTCTCGAATTAATATGTCTAGGAATCCAAGCTGAAATTGTGTACTTATGTAACCGCATTAGTCTGGTAATAAAAAATATCATGGCGTCCGTTGTGTGGACTTTATCGGGACTGTCACAAGAAAGCAGCAAAGGTGGACGGGTAGCCTAGTCGTTATTAATTTACCTTTCCAGTTTATCCTTCTATCATATGACGACATAACCAAGCACGTGACGTTTAGGATTATGACGTCATGAATGACGTAATTAAGTACGTCACGAACGCATAATTGGTGACAGACTAAGCGTTGTTGTACGAATTGTGTGTATTTAAGAATAACTAGATGCAATCTAACATGCTGTCATGAATATGTGTGATGAAGGGACTCTATATGCAAAAATGTGTAGACAAAGAACCTTTCCAGGTTTAACTATGTTCAGCCCATCTCTAGCTAAGCTCCACACACAGCAGGCTCGTGTAAGGATCGATCGATCCGTGAACACGTTAGTGGTGAATTGACTATCAATTTCCAGAAGGCTATACTGTTAAGCTGTTAAATATTTTGAAACTAATTTGCCTGGACGCTGTTGGCAGCAACAGCGCCCAGTCAACTTAGTTTCAAAATATTCAAGCGCATCTTTATTAAAGGTGTATATTCACACCAAAATGCTTGAAAATAAGTGTTAAAATTGTATACTTTTATAGCATTAAATTGTGTGCCTTGATGGAATGAAACGAAATAAATCTTAACATATGATGATTTCATTCCGTATAAAAATATTTCGTATTTTTAGTTGAAATAGAGGCACGAACGAGTCCCTAATTCAAATTCACAGCTGAAAAATTATATTAATTTATACGTAATGAAATCATCATAGTTTAAGATTTATTTCGTTTCATTCCATCTAGACACACACTTTAAGCCTTTAAAAGTATACAACTTAACCAAATTTATTTTGGTCCATTTTGCTGTGAATATGCACCTTTAAACGGTTTGGGGCCTAAATTAGTCTTCTTCGCGTGTAGTCTACTATAATTTAGATCCTGGCAGAGTTACCTCCCATGAACTATAAATGGCTGCTTTGATCAGTTGATGGAAGATTGCTTTAAATCGGTTTCCAGAATAAATAAGCTGTGAGCGCGTGCGTGTGTATAACGCGCCAATATTAAATATGGCATTGGTTAACGGCCAATTCGATATTGGCCAGCCCGTTTGTCAACGGCCCATGCATGAAGCAATGTCGAATTCGACAATCCGTTGGTTAACTGCACACGAACCAATGTAGGCTAGAATTCGTTATTCACGCTCCAGTTGGTCAATAGTGCATGGGGCCAATATCGAATACATTTTGGCGCGCCCGTTGATCTTACCGTGCAAGAGTATTTCCAGATTCGCCGTGATTCACATTAGTCAAATTGGACCTGGATCGGATCAAATTCTGGATCTATGGATATTTTGGAAACTGCTGGTGCTATTGGTACAAGAAAGAACGTGACCATACATGCATTAATATTATGCTTCGGTCGCGATAAAAAGATCCGGAAAATCCGACTAATCAATCAAATCCGAAACGGGAGGGTGAGGGTCTACAATCCCTGATGGTTCAGGTTACCGATGCCGTTTAACCAGTTAATGACTAAATTTGTTATCAAAATTAAAATATTTACTTATTGATGATCCATTGACAGGCCAAGAGAAGACTATTTTTGATTTTGACTAAATTTAATACTGTAACCGAGCCAGTCATTAGAGTGGTAAATTTTCAAAAAATAGTCTTCTCTTGGCCTGCCAATGGACAATCATCAAGACCACTACAGAGGCCTGTTTTGGTCGGCTTCGTTGTAAAAGGTTTAAAGATCTTGCGGCCTGTATGTAACCTGCCATGTCTTGATGCTAACCGCGTGACTGCTAGCACATTCCCCTATGTATCCGGTGTATGTGCTTAGAGGTAATCGTCCAGAATGGCTTCCTATATCGACAATGTCGCAGTAATCGGGTTCGATGGCAATTGGGGATTATGCTTCGACATATAGGTTGATAGATGCTCTTTTAACCTATAATGGATTTCTCGGGATTGTGAACTATAAGGTATATAGGCTACTACTAACTGCTGTGAATGTCAAGATCATGGGATAGGTAGCAGTGGAACGTTAGGTGGTAATTTTGCAATTTATATTAGAGCAACCGATTTCTATAGCACCGTGTAAAGATAATCACCAGTGGTTTTATATTCATGCATCTCAGTGGTCAATATTTACATACTTTTTAAACATTGGTCCCATACTTCCCAGCAGGCACATGACGTTGTTTCAACGTTGACTCCACGTTGAAATCACGTCATGACGTGATTTCAACGTGGATTCAACGTTGAAACAACGTCACGTGCCTGCTGGGATTTCCTCTTCTTTTTAGGTTTGTGTCCTACATTTTATTTCTTTTAATGCAATGTTTTGTAAATCGAATTGAATGATTTCCTTATCCTTGACTTAATTTTAGTTGTCCTCCGTTATTGAACCTGTCAATCCTGAGGTCCTTATATACCAATTTCGTGGAACTCATAGAGAAACGATTTTGGATATTTTGAAAATGCTTTGAATGTAAGCTGTTGTTACATACCGCAATAACGACTTCCAATCAAATTATTTTCGGAATTTTCAACAGAATATTCTTACAGCCTAAGGTGCAATTTTGAACCAATTTGACTGATCATCGTGGTCCAACTTACATTGTGCCCTTTTTAACGAGCAAAGAGTCGTTTTCAAAAATCAGCTTGCCTTGAACGATATTTCTCTTGCTAATCTTACGGTCAACCAGCTTCTATACGGGACTTACACTGCCAACTTGGAAATGAACAAACTGATCTGTAATACGGTATGTCAATACATAATTAACACCAACCGCTTTCAGTAGCTTCCCGTTCGCGAACTTATAGTTTAAGGGGTAAATGGACAGCAGTCCAACACGTACAGGTCGGGGCGAAGGCAGCACCTCTGCTATTCTTCCATTTGATCTTATTCCTCGCTCTCTCTATCTCTCACCCTTCCCCCCCCCCCTTCCCCCTCTCTCTCTTTCTCTCTCTCTCTCTCTCTCTCTCTCTCTCTCTCTCTTTCTCTCTCTCTCTCTCTCTCTCTCTCTCTCTCTCTCTCTCTCTCTCTCTCTCTCTCTCTCTCTCTCTCTCTCTCTCTATCTCGGTCTTTCTTCCTACTCCCCCCCACCTCACACTCAACATTCACACACTTATGCACACTAATAGACTACAATTAATTAAACTATTATGATTTGCCGCCATTTTGTTGTAAAAAAGTTTTGAATAATCTGTATGTGTATGGAAGACACGGGCATAAGACTCTAAGTCTTATCGTGCTTCCATCTGAACAAAATAAATCACGTTTAAACCAACTTCGTTTCTAATAAGTCCTACTGTTTTCTAAGAGCGGCTGGAAGCCCTGTTAATTCCATAAATACCCACCTCACATGTAACGTCCCCGAAATATGTTCTGCTTGGTCAAATATATTACTACTACATCTTCAACCTCAGGCCAAATCTTCCCACAATCCTCTCTGGTTAATGCCATTGCAAATTGCTTGCTCGCCAGTCGTTGTCATGATCGCTGATGTTTGCAAATGCTGTGGTCAAATAAACGTAGTTGAATATTCTGGTCCAAAGTGCACCACTATCGTTCTAGGTTGACTTTCTCTGAACATCCAGCAACCATTGTGCTACTGTAGTATTGTTTCCGAGAAGGCAATCGAGTTAACTCTATAGAGCTTCAATTGTGGTCATAGAGTCAATATTTAGTGTCTTGTTTTAGATGGATGGCATTCTTCCTTAAATGGAAATCCATCTTTTTTGCAAACTAAACGCTGAAAAGTGACACATGGTGTGTAGTTCTATGACGAACTATTTGTGATGTATCCGTGGATTCAGACGAAATGGACCAGTTAAATTAATGCCGTCTGCATCGAGATATAAATTTCCTAAGGACATTTGGCCTGACAACACGGCTTACTGGGCCGGCACCGGAGAAATATCGGACGTATCGACCCGGTATTGCGGATATGGGAACGTAGGTGGACCTGGAGGAGGTGTGCGTGCGTGCGTGCGTGCGTGAGTGAGTGCGTGCGTGCGTGTGCTGTATCATGGCGGGAGCCAAACCCTAGGGGGCGCTATGGGATACACTATGGGAGATGAAAAGCCTGGAGGTGGATATCACCCCCTTGCACACACCCCCTCTCGGTTCCTACGCATATGTATTGGCCCACTACCTGTCCAGTAGAGTGTGTTATCAGGGTATACGAAATGTGTACACTTGTTATATTTTGAGGATGTGATACGTGTATATAATCATACACATGAGTGGCAGGGGTTGGGGTGACGCGTGACAGAGAACTTACTAGGGAAAATGTGATGGATGAGGTCACAAGAGATCATGTGATTCAATCGCAGCAACTATTTTGGTCCAATTAGTGTGACCAAATATAACTTCAGCGCGTGAATAGACGGCATACTGCTTAATTAATCTCACCACACAGAAAACTTGGCCATAGCCAACCCCCACCCCCACCACCACCACCCCGGTAGACTGTATGTATGTCAATAGATGTTAATAAAATTTAACTGCCTTTGGAAAGCATAAAGCCTATGTTTACTGTTCGTTTCAGGATGGGTTGGTAACTTGGTGGGTATTTCCACCCCTCCCCCCCCCCACCGCCCCCACATGCCTTCCAATATAGCCCACCGTACACATCCCACCTATACTTGAGTGACGCATTCTTGAAGGCTCTCGATCCTTTAGTGAGGCAGACTAAAAAAACATCACTAGAATGCCAGAAAATGTGCATCCTATTTGCCTATCATTAGCTGTATAGCTGGGTCAATTCGATACTTCCGATATGACGCAACGGGTCATTGTGACACGGACGTGCACGTCAGGGTGAGTCTGTGGCTTACCTGCCGAGAACAGATTAAAATAAATATCATTAACGGGCGTGCCAATTAGGCTGATGTGGATAGGGAATAACATCCCTCCCTACGCGCGTGCGTGAGTGTTTGATAAACACGTTTATCACTATAGCCGCCAGAAATATAGTTTTATAGATAAAGTCTAATATATGATAGGCCTACTAGTTATTTTGAAGATGATATGACTGGAAATCGTTGTTGTAGCGGCGCACAATAAAATGTTCTTGGCAAATAATAAGCATGGTTTTAACCAGGGGTGGGTGTGCACCAGCAATCTACGCTTCAGAATTGAATTGTCAGGATGGAATGGGTCCAAAATGCCCTTAACACCTGTTTGGGTCATTAGCTCAGTAATCGCCCACCTTCATCTATCCCGGTGATCGCGGATAAATTTCAATAGAGCATGCGAGTCTATTGTTAAGATAGAATTCTTTCCACCGATTGAGATGATGGGTAAATATATCGTTAAGGAAAATCGGGTAGAAGTAAGACTGCGGCCCTTGTAAGCGAACTGACACCCAGTCTTCTAATGTGGGCAATGAAAAGACGGATTCGTTTTTACAGAACGGATATTGCGGTAGGTCATTTGGTAAAAAGCACGTTTGTGTTGTCGATTTTTTTGTTAAAATAAATACTGGATGTTTTATCTAGTGGTTCTGTTTTCTCAAAAGCCTTACATAGAAACACAACTTCCGTTGAGGATAGAAATTTAATATGTCTGATGTTCGATTAGGAGATTCAAGATTAAGAGTTATGCCCATTCATTGTTCTATGGGAAGCACGATTGTGTCTATTTATGTTTGTGATTAGTTGATCCCTTCGAACGATTATCAATTCACCTTTCCAGTGTATCCATCCATCACATGACGTCATAATCAAATAAGTGACGGATAGGCGGCCGTCATAATCATGACTCCATGAATGATTCGATATAGCCCTCTTTAACGCTTAACAGTCCAACATGTTGTACGAATTGTATGTCCTTGTTATTTTATAAACAAGCTGTTTAATATTTTTGAAACTAATTTGACTGGGTGCTGTTGCTGCCATAAGCAGCAACAGCACCCAGTCGAATTAGTTTTAAAATATTCAACAGCTTACCTGCATAGAGAAATTTCTGGAAATTGATAGTCAAGGAGTTCAGTGATCGATCGATCCCAACACGAGCGAGGTGTGGGTGGAGCTTAGCTAGAGTTGGGCGGGGCATAGCTAAAACTGGAAAGGTCTATTATCACAGGAACACGCACGCACGCAGGCACGCACGCACGCACGCACGCACGCACGCACGCACGCACGCACGCACGCACGCACGCACGCACTCACGCACGCACGCACGCACGCACGCACGCACGCACGCACGCACGCACGCACGCACGCACGCACGCACGCACGCACGCACGCACGCACGCACGCACGCACGCACGCACGCACGCACGCACGCACGCACGCACGCACGCACGCACGCACGCACGCACGCACGCACGCACGCACGCACGCACGCACGCACGCACGCACGCACGCACGCACGCACGCACGCACGCACGCACGCACGCACGCCCCACCCCTCACCCAAACCATTGCAAATATATCATACTCTCTACTACAACCCTCCATCAAATTATGCAGGGCAGGGAGGGCCCCAAAAAGTTATGTATGAATTGAGCAGTAAGCAAAATAGGTTTGTTGTCCGAATGCACTCGATATATGATGATTATGCTGATGGGGTACCATAGTCTGCGGCTGCCGAAATATAAAAACATTATCCTCCTCCTCCTCCTCCTCCTCCTCCTCCTCCTCCTCCTCATCCGCCCCCTTCTCCTCCTCCTCCTGTTCCTCCTCCTCCTCCTCCTCCTCCTCATCCGCCCCCTTCTCCTCCTCCTCCTGTTCCTCCTCCTCCCCCTCCTCCTCATCCGCCCCCTTCTCCTCCTCCTCCTGTTCCTCCTCCTCCTCCTCCTCCTCATCCGCCCCCTTCTCCTCCTCCTCCTGTTCCTCCTCCTCCTCCTCATCCGCCCCCTTCTCCTCCTCCTCCTGTTCCTCCTCCTCCTCCTCCTCCTCATCCGCCCCCTTCTCCTCCTCCTCCTGTTCCTCCTCCTCCTCCTCATCCGCCCCCTTCTCCTCCTCCTCCTGTTCCTCCTCCTCCTCCTCCTCCTCCACCTCCTCCTCCTCCTCCTCCTCCTCCTCCTCCTCCTCCTCCTCCTCCTCATCCTCCTCCTCCTCCTCATCCGCCCCCTTCTCCTCCTCCTCCTGTTCCTCCTCCTCCTCCTCATCCGCCCCCTTCTCCTCCTCCTCCTGTTCCTCCTCCTCCTCCTCCTCATCCGCCCCCTTCTCCTCCTCCTCCTCTTCCTCCTCCTCCTCCTCCTCCTCATCCGCCCCCTTCTCCTCCTCCTCCTGTTCCTCCTCCTCCTCCTCCTCCTCCTCATCCGCCCCCTTCTCCTCCTCCTCCTGTTCCTCCTCCTCCTCCTCATCCGCCCCCTTCTCCTCCTCCTCCTCCTGTTCCTCCTCCTCCTCCTCCTCCTCATCCGCCTTCCTATTCTTCTTCGAATTCTGAGACTTTCTGCGCTTCCTCTTCTTCTTCGAATTCTGAGACTCTCTGTGCATGGGTTTCTAGGTGGTAACATCAGAACATGAACAAACATAGCGCATCTTTGTTGGGCCACATGCACTTACAATGGGAGTCCCGTTCTAGTCTGACAACTTAATCTCTAGCGACACGTTATACATACCGTCAAATGCGGTCCCGTTCGACAGAGATTAGGTTGTCACACTATCGAATGTCGGATGATAATACGAATGGGGTGTTTTTTGCAGTGAGAGGCATCAAGCTTATCTAGAAACTGCCCTTGGAGCTTGGGGTTGTACAGCATCAGAGATGTACCATGGACTCATACAAGGACGGTTTCTGGTCCTGCGGCCACAAATGTATTAACCCATTAACACCTTCAGACGAAAAACGACACATTCTTTCTGATGTAAGGAATATTCTGTTGAATATTTTGAAACTAATTTGACTTGGAGCTGTTGCTGTCTGATTGGCAAGGTCCGTTATTCAATTACATATTGTGATGTCCAATGGTGAATAGTTAATTTAGACAATTCCACTTAGAAGTAATTTTCTGTATTCAAATACAATGCATTTCACATAAATTACCTTTCCTATATTAGTGTAAAGCTGCAAAATCGGGCAATAATACGTCTACTCATTTCTTCATATTGATATAAATCTTTAGAGATTGACAGTCAAAATCTTTATTTAAAAATGACAGAAGCGTCTGAAACTCGAACTTGATCTGTAACTTCTTATAACAAAGCAATAAACCAAGTTTGAGTTATATATGGTGAAGGAGAACGAAAAAGTGTTGAAAGCTGATATGTTTTAATTTCATAAGTTGAAATGGGGCGTAACGCCATCAAAATTGACGCAAACACCTGAAGCTCGAACTTGCTCTGTAATTTCTGATAACAAAGCAATGTATCAATTCTCAGTTGAGTATCTCGGAAAAAGTGCGGGAAAACTATATTTGTTGCGTTTCATAAGTCGAATTGGGACATAACTCCATGAAAAATTTACGAAAATGTGTGAAACTTAACTTGCTCTGTAACTCCTTATACTAAAGCGATCTACCGATTTTCCCTTAAGTATCTCGAAGGAGTGTGAAAAAAGTGTGGAAAGCTGATATTTTTTTATTTCTCAAGTTGAAAGGGGGCATAACTCCATCAAAAATTGACGCATACACCTGAAACTCGAGCTTGGTATGTAACTTCTCATAATAAAATAATGTAGCAATTCTCAGTAGAATATCTTTAAAGACTGCGAAAAAAGTGCGGAAAACTAATATTTTTAGTATTTCATAAGCCGAAAGGGGGCAGCGACAGCGGAAATGCTCCCTGCGGTCGTTAGGTCGCTAACCATCGCTAATCATCGGGTATGTCTATAAGGTGTTAATCGGTCATCATAGAGGCGTTGGTACTGGTACGGGTTCCTAATGCTCATACTCTAGGTACTCGCCGGCCTGGCGATGCTGGTTAGCTTGCCTCCAGGATGGAGAAGGGAGACTGCAGGAAGTCGGTGACTGCAAAGACCGACCTGTAGAGGCTATGGAACGTTCACAGTGAACACTAGAGTGTCATCACGACTATTTGTGTAACTTGTATGTCTCTGCATTATTAGTTCGTTAATTTACAATATATGTATATATTTTGACACAGCGAGTCGAAGCCGGTTTCCTGTAAAATATAATGCCGGTTTAACAATATAATTCATTTCCTGCAATAATATAATAAAGTGACGCGTTGACGTTGGTGTCGTCTGTTTTGTATCTCGCGAAAGATACCTAATCTATCCTTATTTATATGATAGGTACCCCTGTAAAGGAGGAGCCCTAGCATGGCTAACTAGTTTAATATAAACTAATGCCTCAAGCGGGCCAATAAATTGGTTTTGCGAGAGAAAAGTGCCTCGTGCGGGCCTCCATCACAGGAAAATACCTACCATGCCAAAGCGGAGGAGGAGAAATGGCCAAGACCGCACTCCTTACCTAGAACAATGCTATAAGGGTGTTAAATTATAGATGTGTAATTATTTATATAATTGGATGTAAACTGGTTTGCGCGGAGGTGGTGAGCCAGCTTCAACAGAATCCGGCACAGTCGTCTCCTATGCTAGTCGTTGGTTTAGTTGGCACCACGTTGTTTTGGCAGTCTCTCTTGAGGAGCTAGGCTAACCTTTAGTTATTGAGGCGAGACACATATGGTTTTATGCCTCGAATGGCTTATGCCTACTTAGCTTTGATAACATATTGGCTTCCTGGCGGATGAGCCTGGTAACCACCTTGGCACATATCCATTGGAGTACTCCCTCAAGGCGACGGTGCATACAATGCCATAAATGTTGCCTGGACGATGAGTCCGAAGCTGATGAGTGACTTCTAACCACGTGTCAGTACAAACACAAATAACAAGACAAGGACAAAATAACACACAGAAGCATTGATTAAGCAGTGTATCTATTTACGGTGTGGTTGAAGAAGCAGATGGCAACCTATGGAGACCTTCCTGAAAGACGTGGAGAGCTGATTGGCTTCTCCCAGTCACCATAGAGTTAGTCTGCGACCGCGTCTTTTACCGTTGCCAATCGTGTCGAGAATGAAAAATATCAGATTTGTTCCCTCGGAGCTAACGTTTACCTGCTTTAGGATTACATAATTGCCCTGAGGCTCACAGCTAGGCCGTTCCTACTATAATTAATGTGTGTGCGGTGAATCCTGCTTTGACTTATAGAAACAATTAGTTGGCCAGAAGACCGGAGTGTCGCAGAAAGAGACAGCAGCTCTAGAAGTAAATTAGAAGGTCGTAAAGTCAGTGGCCAATTATGGAAATGCGGTTATGTTGATGGCAGCAAAGCCGTGAAAAAGGCTTTACAATAAACAGCACCCCTTCATTCGAGCAGTTGTCCCTAACTACTTTTTTCTAGCAAGATATCTGAGTTAATACTAGTTAGGATTAGTCGTCGAATCGCGAGTCCATTGGCGCAGACACGAGAGAAGGCTCTAGTGAAAACGTGTTGCTGTATTTAGTAAAGTAAGTGGTGCAGTTACTGAAGCTGTCTAGTATAGTTTAAGCGTTGCGTGGTTTAATATATAAAACTATTGAACGTACCAAAAGGAAAAAGTATTTAGCAAAGTCTAAACCTCGCTAGCCATACTACAATTTATACAATACAGTGAGGTCAAGTTGACCTACTGCACTTACTTGTAATCAGCGCTAGAGAAAAGGAAAATGGCTATATTTCAATAAAAATTAGCGCCTATTCGTCATCAGCCCAATGTTCGTTTATGGCACAGTAGTTTGTTGGCGCCTGTTCGTCATCAGCGCATGTTGGCCAGTAGTCTGTTGGCACCTGTTAGTCATCAGTGCATGTTGGCACAGGTGTCTGTTGGCGCGGTACTCAGGAAGCAGTGCTGTATTCGATGTTGTTGGCGCTTCCTAGTCATTGGCACCAAAATAATAACATAAAAGTTACGCTCTCAAATTTGCTGCAGTGTTTGATGCACGCGAGAACTTGGTGCGGTGGTGAAGTTGTCTCTGTTGGTGAGGAGGCTAAGTTTATAATAGTTACAGCACAAGACGATCAGCGCCACTTAGCTCAGTAGCGGCGTCCAAAGCATTGCTCGCAGTAAGAACAGCAGTCAAAACATTGAAGAGGCACTAGATACGTGCGCAGTTCTATTTACCACTTATTGGCGTGGTATGCCAGGTTTGGCGAGATATCAGAGTTGGCCAATCGTTTGACATGGTGATTCAGATGTTATCGACCAAAAGAGACAGCGTCACCAACAGGTCCCGGCGATTTAGTTGGCGGGGGTAACTTGATTTTCAGTTGTTTTATCGACCCCTGAAAATGGGTCCCACAAATTTCGTTGGCGACGTTCCTTCGAGCGCATCTTCCCAGCCCAGTTTCAACGGCTGGTGCAGATTCTGCTAGTGTAGATTGTATTTGGCGAGCTCTGCATAGTAAGACCATTGGAATGTCTTCTGCACTGGGCAAATGTCCCCGACCCGACTGAGGAATATTGCCAGTGTGACTCCTTATATACTATATGGTGACCAATCAACAGTCACCATAGCAGGGCTCAACCAATCATTGCTCACTTCATGGAGGGTATCGCATGAGAGGAACACGTGTTTGTGACGTCACGCTACCTTCACCCTATCAACACATGCACAATGGCCATCTAAATCAACTTAGAAGAATTAAAAGGCCAACTCTTATTTTTCTGATATCTCTGCCATTCCTGGACCGATTTCAGTTCTGTAAAAGGATTCGTTTTTCTCAACGAATCCTGGTAATGACTCATACCAGGATCAATGAAAAAGGCCTAGTATTAAGGATTCCAGAAATGCATGCAACTTTATACATAGGAATGCCATTCCCCACACTCTGCACAGCGTGGGTAGCCTATCCCTTATTGGCGCACATGCGCAATAGACATTCTTACAGACTCTATCAATCCAAGACGAAGATCAGCTTGAGCGGCATCAAGAAAGATGCGGCAAACAGCTTGTGTAACTAAAAGGAAAGAGTTTGAAGAATCCCTGTCGAGTCTAGGCACTGTAGCAGTCTAATTCAACAGCTGGCAGTGGAAGGTGCCATCAATTCGAAAAGAAATCTGGGTGATGCGGCTGTTATCAGGTTCCGTCGCAAATCAAAGGCAATAATCACAGGATCGAGTAATTAAGCAAGTTTATCCTGGCCGCGCAGTCGAAAAGAATTGTCGTTAGTCAACGGAGAGTGTGGAGTGGCGAACTCCAATTAGGGTCGCACTGAAGGGAGGCTAGTGGCTGATGCGAAGTTTGAGCGGCAACGTCTTCTCTAGCCAGGCAGAAAAAGGAATGATAAAAGGAGGCAAGGTGTCACAGGACCCAGTGAGAGCTTAAGCATATGAAGCAGCATAGTGTCTGCAAGGAACACGCCCACGGGGAGCTGTCTCAGCAGTTCGAATCGAACACGACATTAAGATAGTTAGCAGCGGGCGCAGGGAGGCGGCACTTCGAAGACGGTGCGGAAAAGGCGAGCTGAGGAAAGTGGCAAACCAGAGGCTCAGCTTTCCTTAACCTAAGAGTACTGGCTACTCAATAGAGGCTCTTGGGCCCGCCAGGATGAGCTCGTACCGCAGTTCACAGTGTCCAAGACACACAGCGGTCATCGCTGACCTAGGCAGGAGCTATCAGGGAAAACATTCACCAGCGACTTTCGATTTAGAGACGTTCCAAATGAAGTGTGGTGGGCCTAACTTGTAAGCATGAGGAGTGCTTTTTGGTGGAAAGAAGCATCTCCGATCACAGCATGGCTATATTTCTTCACGCTTGTGTGGAGCATGTAGAATGTCGCCCGCAAATTTGGCAGCTAAGGCGAACATCCCGGTAACTATCTGAAAGTCTTCTCGTCGAGTGGAGCACGAGATCATTGTCGGAATTGGCAGCTAAGACGGGCGGTCTCCTAAAGTGGAAACAGGTAGTGGAAAAAAGATAATTAAGAAGTTTTTTTGCTTCGCTGGATGTTAAGTATTGGGTGGAAAACATCAACAGCATAATATCATTAAATCAGTAAACTTCTAGAGCTTAGTGCATTTAAGATTTAACACGATCCACACAGGAAAGTCTGTCACACAGGGTCTAGGTTCTGCGATTGAGGACGTTACTGGCTTTGAACCAGCCTCGGTAGGTATGTTCCCAAGTCGTAATGTAATACGGTGTCCTCGGCAGTTGATGATCGCAATGTCAATAAGATAACCGTAAAAATTCGAGCAGAAAGTTTCTGCTAGAACGGGGGTGAAACAACCGTTAACAGACGTGTCTACGAAACATCAGAGCCGGAGGTAGTGTTAGAGAGATTTCGACAGCAGGAGTGCCCCTCTTGACTCGAACAGCAAAAGTATAGTTCCATGGGATGTCGCATCACAGGTCCTTCAGATGGAAGCACGGACATGAACACATGCGGGAGTGGGATTCCTCAGTCAGAGATGAGTAGCGAGTTCAGAGAGTGCGTCTGTTTCTTCCGCGGTATATAAGCGGTACACGGTGTCCAAGCATGGTCACAAAGTTCCATGGAAGTAAGTGTACACAGGTCCGTACATTAGGGTTACACAGTCTATATTTCAATCCATGGAGGCGAGAATACGAAGTTACGTGCACAAGAGACCAAGCAGCTCAAAGGGAGCAGAAAGGTTCTCAGGGGGGGGGGGGGGCGGCCAAAAGGAAAGTTCTCTTGTTAATGCATCACTGGAGTTAACACAGTGGACCAGATAGGAGCGGAATGACCGTTTGTTGGAGCAGATAACTAACAGTCAGCAGTGAGGTCGGCGGAAAAATCTTCGTATCATCTGAGCCGAATCGGCTACGTTTATACTGGCTGGCTTTGCATCCCATTATCTTTCGGAGATTGGCTAGAATCTTATAAACGGCCATGGCTAATCAGGGGTCGGCAATGCGAGAGTGAGAGCTCTAGCACCATCTGCGCGAGAAAGGCTAGCAGAGCTATGGCGTGTCCGAGTTCTTGTTTCTTTGAGGGTTCAACTGCACTTAGGGGTAGTTTTCTCGGTTGGCGGTTTCAAATTAATTCTCTGGGTACCGTCTCTGAAAAGCGGACATCTTCAGCTTTCCATCAATATTAAATACGTATGGAGGCAGTGTGATCAATCGGCAATAATCCGAAGAGGAAGTCGTGCATAAATGGTATTTACAGCCCAAAAAGGTCCACCCAGTCAATAATATCACGTGGCCATGTCCTACCCTATGAAGAAAACCTGTTTTATTACGGGGATACTCCCAGTGGCCCGAAGCACGAGCAAGGGGAGGCAATCCCTTAGACTTTTTCCTTGCCTGTGCGCTCGTACTGCCATCCGTTGGGCCTACTTGCTTTCTTGCGTGCTTGCTTGGATGCTTGGTTGTCGGTTGATTGGTTGATAGGTTGGTTAGTTGGTTGGCTGGTTGTTTGTTTGTTTGTTTGGTTAGTTGTTGGTGTATGGCTGGCTGGTAGGTTGTCGGTTGGCTGGTTGTTTGTTCAGTCGGTCGGTCGTTCAGTCAGTTGCTCGGTCGGTTGGTAGATCGATCGGTCATTTGGTTGGTGAGTCAGCCAGTGGGTTGGTTCATGGTTGTGTTTGGTTGATTGGCTGATCGGTCGTTCAGTCGGTCGGTCGGTCGGTCGGTCGGTCGGTCGGTCGGTCGGTTGTTGTTGTTATTGTTGCTGCTGCTGCTGGCGGTGGTGGCTGTTCTTGATTGGTTAGTTGGTTGTTTGGCTGGCTGGCTGTCCGGCTGGTTAATTGGTTGTTTGGTTTGTTGATCGGTTGGTTAGTTGGTCGGTGATTATTGTTGTTGTTGTTGTTGTTGTTGTGTGTTGTTGATGTTGTTGTTGTTGTTGTTGTTGTTGTTGTTGTTGTTGCTGCTGTTGTTGTTGTTGAATGGTTCTTTGGTTGCTTGTTTTTGTGGATAGTTGGTAGGTTGGTTGGCTCTTAGCTGATTCATATTAGCTCGGCGTCGCCGCCGCCGTCGTCGCCTCCGCCATCGTCGCCTCCGTCGTCGCCTTCGTCGTCGTCTTCGTCGTTCTTCATTCTCTGTTGTTGTTTATGTCGTTCTGCGTTCGGATTGTTTACAGATGATGTAGGAAATGCGTATCTTCAACATGGTAAATTGGCGTAGTGATTCTTGGATGCCATTGATGAGAGGACGAAACTTTCAAGAGTATTAGGATATGGCAATGTGTCTCTATCTTTCATTGAGTTCAGACCTCCGCTTAAGAGTGAAAAGGTAATACCATTGCACCAGAGCTAAATCTGTTTGACCCTTTTAGCCTTAAATTTGTTCAAGAAAATGTCAATTTGCTCAACGAAACTGTCAATTTGCAGACAAAGGGAAGACCATTTTTTAAATTTTAACAATTTTATGACTGGATCGGTTTTCAAGCCAGTCATACCAGTGGTAAATTTTCACAAATTGTCTTCTCTAGGTCTACAAATTGATATTTCTCAAGACCAATGTAGAAGTCTTTTTTGGCTGTTATGAGTGTTAAAGGGTTAAAAGGACTTCTGAAGGAGGCACAGAATCGGGGCTAGTATAGGACAGGTGGTCACCAAATAAAAGCCAGTCGTTATAAACTCATATGGAAACACTCAGATCAAGAATAAGAATGATGGTTCCGTAAGAGCGGTGGTCCTTTGACCACCTGTCTTTAAAGAATCATCTTTTATACTCGAGAGGTAAATATGTCTCTTAACTCTCAGTCAGGCTTGGCTAAATATATAGGCTTCGCACGGTTTTCTCCCATTTTTCTGTTCAAACCCTAGCTTACAGGGTTCTCTCCCTTGCACTGTTCATATTGATAAAAACAAGTTCGCGTTTTGTGAGTTAGTTGCGAGGCCAGGGCTGCGGCTGTGACTGTGGTTGGGTTCAGGCTGCGGCTGCTGCTGTTGCTGCTTTATAATTATTACAGCTACTGTTGGTGGTGTTGCTAAGATTGTTGTCGATGTTACTATTTTCTAGCATTGACGTTATCATTGCTGCTGTAGGTAATGCGATTACATTCTCAAGCAGGCCTACTGCAGGCCTACTGCTGCTGTTGTTGCTACTGCTGCGCTGCTGTTACTACTGCTGCTACTGGTACTGCTGCTGCTACTACTACTACTACTACTACTACTACTACTACTACTACTACTGCTGCTGCTGCTGCTGCTGCTGCTGCTGCTCCTCCTCCTACTACTACTACTACTACTACTACTACTACTACTACTACTACTACTACTACTACCGTCGTTGACGACGACAATGACGAAGGCAGCTAACGTTGTGGCTATTTGCTATGACACATGTCATTCCCATCACAATCATAACCACTATCGCGCGTCATTCGCTGTACCGTATCGAATGGTTTTGCTCAATCAAATGTATTCAAGGTATCATATATCAGTCATACTTTGCCGAATGGTTTTATGATGCCTTTCTTAATAGCAATTCATAACGAGCCAATCATTCATTCACTCTTTCAACCTGACCTCCCAGATTTAACAAATTAGAAAAACCATACTGAGTATTCCGGCATTGATTAGATTCGAAAACTTCGGTAGCAACCTCTTCAAGTTAAATCATTTTCAAAATATTCACTACCCTTTCGTCATGGATGCAACGATACAGCGAGACTGATATTTCACAGATAAAAATGGGTTAACCCTTTCACGACGAAGCCAACCAACACCGGCCTCTCGGCCTCTGTAGTGGTCTCTGAGAAATGTCCATTTGCAGGCCAAGAGAAGACTATTTTTGAAAATTTACCACTGGAATGACTGGCTCGATAACCGAGCCAGTCATTCCAGTGGTAAATTTTCAAAAGTAGTCTTCTCTTGGCTTGCAAATGGCCAATCTATAAGTAAATATTTTTAATTTTTTACCAAATTTAGTCATTAAATGGTTAAATCTGGCAATTTGCAATGGCAAGTAGCTTTAACCCAAAGATTGCTCCTTTGGAATTATTAATTACCAGTCATCGTCTTAACGCTTTAATGGCGAAATTTGGTCCCGAAAATAATGGTATTTGCTTACTGAATGTCCATTTAAGGCTATTTTTGTAAATTTACCCCTGTAATGACTGACTCGATAACTCGAAATGTTGTTCATTCTTATTCTCCATGGCAACGACAGCATTCACCAAGACACTTTTAAGAATCTTCATTAATTTTCCTTTCTCCAGGTCGTCCTACCAAGTCATAAAATCCTCACGTAGCTGTGTAATAGTTGCTAGCGATGAATAATTAACCGGAAGGAATTGAACAATCACCCGACATGCATTGCGCTCATTGAGTACATTATTAGAGGAATATTGGGTGGTACTTTCGAGCTATTATTTATTAAAGACACCCCATGCACCCCCACCCTCTGCATCACCCGCCAGCTATATGCCTGACAGTCAGTAATTACACAGAGATGATTGTCTTTGGTGGAGGTCGATCAGGCATTACTTTAACCTCAGGTTTTCAAAAGCCTCGCAAATAAAAGCCTGAGGTAGCAATCTGCGCTTACAGTGACCTCTGTAGACGAGCATAACATCCCTAGAGAATCTCATCTACATTGGTATATTAGAGGTAGAGGAGGAGGAAAATGACATAAACGGCGGCGACGACGACGGCGGCGACGACGACGACGAGACGGAGTGGGAAAATCACAACTTCGATGACGGTGATGACGAGGAGAAAGGCGAGGACAATGAATAAGACAGTTATGACAACGATAATTCCAACTTGACTACCGCGGATGTCTCCCGAGCCGTGCCAATATTAAATTTACGTCGTTAACCAACAGCGCTGGGACCAATATAGAATTTGATGTCGGCGCGCCCGATGGTCAACGGCGCAGGGATCAATATCACCGGCGCAAATTCGACATTGGCGCGTTACATCACCATCAATAACGACGATGGCACGCCCACTGCCGCCGCCGACAGCGATAATGAAGGTGATGGTCAAACAACAGCGATTATAATTATGACAACTAGGATGCCGAGGATAACGCCATTAAATGAATTGTGGTTTTATTGTTGGCGATATAAGCCACCGGTATCTGCCATTACCAGTGTCCGTTTCCACCCCCTCCCTACCCCCTACCACCCACACTCCATCCCCCACCCCCACCCCTGCCCCACCCCCAGATGTCAATAGTCTGTACTAGATGGTTCCAGAACACCGGGGTACACGAATGTAGATGTAAAACGTATACAGTTACTGAAAGCTGTTAGCATCGGTGCTATTTTAGAAGTCACCAGCTTCCAGTACCGCCATATTCAAAGTGTACACAAGTCACCAGTGTACTGAATATTGTCAATTGGTAATTCAGCCGTAAACGTGTTACGACAATGCACATCGTGTAATCAGGTACATTACAATGTCAGGAGTTTAAACACAGAATAAGAATTCTCTCCAAACAATCCCACGTTCTCCCTGCCAGAGGCCTCATCAAATTGTCAAGCGTCGCATGTATTCATACAACTTTGGAATTGTGTAGTTAAACGACCACCTCTCTTGTAGGTTCAGGCGATGGTGTTTCTTTATACAGGTGGTTGTACACCAGTCTTATAGAGCCACTATCGCGTGGACCCAAAATCTGTTCATACATAAATTAATTTGTATTTAGTAACTATATGCATGGCTTTTGTTAATCGCTGCTGGTGCTTTCTAAGGTGGCCGTTTTATACAGGTTGACTTTAATTTAATTATCCTTTACATTGTTCAGCTGCATGTGTGGTGTCCAGTGACTGTCCATCCAGACTGACCAGCACGTTGCACGGCAGGTGTATCATTCAGACACGCACGTTTCCCTCGCCACCGCTTTGTTATCAAAATAAATACCTTGCAACTTCAAACCTTTCATCTAGATAGCAGCTATGCCCACCCAACGAAACGAGACATTCAGGCCGGTTTGAGATTATTAGAACAAAATATACGTCAAGGTGGTGTTAGAATGGGGGAAGGTCCAGATAAACTTCTGCCCTTAGCATCAGCAAACACCAAGACGTGAATTTAGGGCACATAAATGAAACACATCCACCCATACTGTGGGCATACACAGAGGTAAACGCACACGCCCATTTATTGAGAAACGTTGAAGAAAATAGCAATCGCCATTTTAACTCTTACCACTCTGATGTCAATATTCTATCTTTTACCAATGACAATAGTAAAGAAATTGGTGTTAATTTTTCATAGATTTTCAAATTAAGCTAAAGTTTAACTGGTGTTCATTTTTCAACAAAGACACCAGAATCTGCTGTCTTTGTTGAAAAATGAACACCAGTTAAACTTTAACTTAATTTTAAAATTAAAAATTTTGACATCACAGCTTTAGGGGTTACGGATCAAAACGTTTCTCTTCATATTCATCTTACCATACCACATCTGCCTATACCTTCTGTGAATTTACGACTCATGTACCGTAAAAAGTACCCACCATCCTATGATCACATTTGGTAACATACGGTTGATACACGTCGCTTTAAATTACGTATATTCTCCGAGCAAGACATTAGATTCAGAGCATATATAATAGTATTGAACTCATTATGAATAACTTATCGGCACGCGAGTCTATATATGTGGGGCCATATCTTGCCGAAATAAAGCAACATGGCAGACTTGACAGCGTAGACACGACGGTGAGGAAGAAATTCAAGAAAGACAAGATGGCATTCGAAATCTCAGATATATAACATAATAATTGGAAACGTCTTTATTGTCATTATTATTTTTGCATGATGTCATATGTCTGGCAATATGTGTGGGATATATGGTGCTGCAGATCAGATACCTGGGTGGCAACTTGAATTCTTGAAAAGATTACGACCGATGTCGGTGGTTCCTCTTACTGGGGAATACATATGGCAAACATGTACGTCGTGCATTTCGAAATTTCAGAACAATGGTGTATTGACCCCAGTTTAGTGTGAGTATTATATTCCAGCAGTTAATCTTATCATCATCAGATCGTTAGAATCGTGTTTGCCATATGCCTGTAAATCTGAGAAAGTGTGAAAGATATCAGGGAAACAATCACACCGAGTTTCACATCATGGATCCAGTCGCATCAACTTGTGGCCTTTTAAATGATAAAATGTGTCTCACGTTTCTCACCGTCCCAGATGATACAATGGCAGGACAAACACATATTGTATTTGGAGACAGACCTATGTGACAGTAGGTCTATATTGTATGCAATATACAATGCGTGCCAAAAATCATCGCATTTATCTCCCTTTGCATTGTCAATATGCGTGCAGCATCAATGAGCTATTGTGATACACTCCAAGTCATCCTCCGACTGCAGCGACGGCGATGATGATGGCGACGGTGGCAGCGTCGTCGTCATTCAATGGAGTTTTGACATGTGAGATGACGTCACGAATGACTCGATTTAGTCCGTCTTAAACGCTTAAACGTAATTAGCTCAGTTTCGCCGCTTATATCTCATGATTGCTTATTCATACTGAATTCAAACATAGGCGCATGCGTCTTTATACTGAGAGGCAATGACACATGCCACTTTGGAGTCAAAAGGTCAAATGTCAAGGTTACTGGGGCCTTGGAAAATCTTAGAGTTTTTTTAGCATTGACATTTTGTGTTTAGTTCAACTTGGCAGTTTATATCGCGTGTTGGGTTAAGCTTATAGGGCCCAGATTTGGGCACATGCTTCCTTATTATGAGAGACGATGGCACAATCACGTGAGCTTCCTAGTTCATGACGAAGTCGCAAAGCCGATCTTCATGGTTGCATTGTAACCACATGTTTAGTAAGCAATTTAACAGCGAATTTTTTTGACATTACATTTACTATTTGATTCACTTGAATCAGGGTTATTCGAGCTATATGTGCAGAATACAGTAGAGTTTTGTTTCAAGTTCAGCTGGGAATCTAGTTAGCTATAACTAACTATGGTTAGCAGTCGAACTTTACCCATGTCTTCTGATGTTTACAAGGGTCTACATGAAAGATACGTGTCAACGTTTGTTGTTTTTCATGCCATGCCAGGCCAATCAGTCCTCCAGAAACCTTCATCTTATTCTGTAGTCCATCTGGATGCGTATAAATCTGATGTGTGTTTTCTTCACAGCACTGTTCACATTGGTTAAATATCTGGATCCGTATTTTGCAGTGCATTTTGGAAGGCACTCTATAATAGTCTAAGCGTATATAATCTGTTTTGACTTTACGAGGAAGAAGTGTGCATACAGTTGTTCAAGAAATGGCAAGTAGGAAAACCTTCACCTAATGTTCTGGCGACCATTTTGGAGCGCAGACACTTAGAGCCGTTATATTGGCAGATTGCATCATATATATTCAGTACAAAAACAGAAACATAATTTTTAACACGGTGTAAGAAATGCTGTTTAAACTGTCCAGCACTTGGAAGCGTTATAGCACAACAAATGATACACGGTAAATAATCGGTAGCCTATATCATTAATAATAAAGGCGGGGACTTGAATATTTTAATTTGCCAATGTCATTCCTTGGGCTTGGCATGAGTCTAAATCCGTCTTCTCGCTAAGGGACTTAATCAGGAATAGCGCCATACTGAAGTATATGGCGTTATTCCTGATTAACACTCTGGTGAGAACACGGCCTAGGTGCAATACAAATACGCAGGGTAATTTGGCAAATGGTTTTGTATTCTCGTATTTTGGTAGATGAATAACAAGTTAGCAACGTAAAACTGCAATCCGAAAAAGTTTGTTTTCTCGCGTTATCTATCGATTTCTATATAATGTCAATAGTTTCGCCCATAGACATGGTATATATTGGTTAGACTACGCATGGCCCTCTCAAAAGCGGCATTTCAGAGTTCAGTATTTTCTCGCCGATCTCGTTTATATATGAGAATAGCATATTAATTATACTATCAGAATCGTATTTTTGTTGCAAATTCCAATTCCTAGTCGAATAAATTGTCAGATTAATACTTCCAACCAAATTTTATTTGCGGTAAAATATATAGATTCAGGTCATGACTGAGTGTCTGCTTCTTACATGGCGGATACATATAGACTATATATCTATCCTCAACGAACGTCAGAATCATTTTTGTTCGGTCTCTCTTCTGATTACAAAAACCCCATTAAAGAGGCGGAATTATTATGGCGTTTTATGGACCATGGTATTTGGACCGGGTAAGTAGCCAGAAGAATGAGAAAAGTACTGATAAACGTCACAATTGAATGGTAGTTCTTGACAAGTTGCCACGATGAGATGAAACATGAAATGAAACATCAGCTAAACAGCTGTTGCTGACAGCTTTGTCGACGTGTCAAAATCTGAAAATATCCGGTCAGAGGCACTGATTTACTGATCTCAAGTCATTGGCGGTCAGGACAACCAGCTCCATAGCGAGGGAATGCGCATGAGCATGTATGATTACTGTATTCTGCGGCTGTAGTAGTAGAAACATCCTACAGCTGCAATTGGTCCTTCTTCATTTTTGCCCATTGTGTCTCGGCCTCAGCCGTAATTCTTAGCTTCCTTAGGTCCATTCTTGACTTGAGTGTACCGAGTTTTGCTTTCCTGAGGTCACCTCGTAGCACGCTAACCAGATTTATGCAATGACGTCTTCTCCTGGCTTTGTATTTGCTGGCTCCGAGTAGGGGGAATTCCAAGGCTCGCTATGCTGGTGTCTCTTCTAGCATCCTTAGCACATGACTAAATATGGAGCATCTTTGCTGGGCGACTTTTACAGACAGCAGAGACGTATTACACATCTTGTATAGTGCATCAATGGAAATTATGCTGTCTGTCCATCAGTGTCCAGCGATGGTGCATAGGTGTTTGTGGTGGCAGGCATCGAGTTTGTCTAGAGCTGCCTTTGGAGCCGCCCAGCTGTTACAGTTATACAGCATCAAGGATACACAGGTTGCATTGTATAAACGTAGCCTTTTAATCAAGGGCATCTTTGATCTATGAATCCATAGCTTCCAGAAGGACTGGAAAGCCACGTTCTCCATGACGCAGCGTGCAGCAATGTCAGCAGTACTGCAAAGCAGTGAGCCTAGGACTTTACTTTTCCTCCATGGTTCGCCGCCACGAAGTGGGTCGTCATTTTCCTTAGTTTCATGCTTTGTCGATAGGTATATGTGGGTGAACTCTGTTTTGGATTCATTCTTAAAGAGATTCTCAATTTTTAGTTTGCTTGCAGATATTGGGAGAAGTTCGTCAGGGGTTTCTTTTCCTCATCTATGAAGTCCACATCATCGGCATATTCCATCTTTAGTGGCATACCCAGTATTGACACTGGGAGGGGGTGGGGTGGGTGAGGTGGTCTTGTGGAATTTCCCGTACGGATGTCAATGCAGCAGCAAGGTAACAGGTGAAAAGAACCGGAGATAGACCATCTCACTGTGGGGAGTCGATTGATGTCTCAAACTCTACAGACTTCACTGACTTGACTCGTACTCTCAGCTTGGAGTCTCACTAGTCATAGTTCATATTCATTGCAACTGGCCTGGCGTAGTACATCTAGGATCTTCGAACGTTTAAATGTGTCGAAGTCTCGTGACATGTCAATGCCCATTTTGTGGAAATCCCAGTGTTTGGAAATGACTACCGACACAAGCATGCATTGAGCCCATACACTGTTTGCGCAGCTGCGTCCACGTTTGAAGCCACTTTGACATGATCCAGTGAAGTCATCGATCTTGTCTCAGATGCGGCATAGAGTAACATTGGATAGGATGTTCCGTATGCGGTTTAGGAGCACAATGGGCTGCAGATTGGCTGGGGTGGGGGCATGTGGCTTCTTGGGCTTGGGTAGTGCGATAAGGGTGCCTTGGCCTACAGCGTCGATGGGAAGGTGGTGCATAATGTCACTTGCATATTTGAATAGTTCATTGCTCATGCCATCAGGTCCAGATGCACATCCATTTTTCAGGGCTTTAAGTGCCTTCTCAACTTCTGCTGTGTTAATTGGTGTTAGTGATGGGGTCTCCTGAGAACGGGTGCAAGGGCTCATCATCGTAGTCAGTGAACTGTTCCTTGAACCATTCTCGAATCGCCTCGGCTTTGCCCTAGTCAGTCCCGATAAAGTGTCTTTCAGAGTTGTGTACAGTGAGTGGTGCTGTGTAGCCAGTAACTCTCAGGGCCCGGGCTGCCCGAAACATTTTGTGACAGTCATCCGTGGCAGTGATTTCATCTGCTAGGGAATCTGCTTGTTGAATAGCAAGATCTTTTAAGCATTTACTAATGTGGTGCAGAATGTCATTGCGCTCCCGGCGTAGTTTGGTGCGGTCTTTAATTTGGCCACTTTGATAGATGCGCAGCCATAACGCTTTCTGCTCTGCTGACAGTTTTACTACTAGAGAGTTGTCAGTATACCTAGTTCGGTTGTTTTTAAGAGCACATATGGTGCTGGTAGCTGATGATTCCATAGATTTCAGTAGCTTGGTTAGGGCTTCGTTCAGATCGGATCTGACGTCGATGTCAGCTATCTGCTCCCCGAGGGCCTTTCTGTATGACATTTGAGTGTCAGTGTCGCTGATGAGCTTGGGTAGGTTGTAGGTGAGTCTACCATCTTGCCTGGTATGGCGTGTATACATCAGGTAGAGATCGTTCATCTGAAGGTGTGTAATGACTGGCTTATGGTCAGAATTGAGGTTTGTACCTCCATATGAACGAGAATTCCGAAGTAGGGTTTTTTTCCTCTGTCTTGCGTAGTATGAAGTCTATCTGATTGAAGACAGCTGTTGTAGCCGTAGAACCTTTTGGGGCTTTGCGATCAGCAATGTGTCCGGTCCATGTTGTCCGGTGACGGCATGGGTGATTAAAAGCCGTTTTTGGGGCAAATAGGCCATTGGAACTAAGGTATGCCACCAGTGCATCTCCATTGCTGTTACGTGTCCCCTCTCCATACGATCCCATGCATAAGCCAAGCGCATGAGTGGTCTAGCCAATATATACTATGTCTATGGTTTCGCCAGTCTGGGTAAGGGAGGGAGCACAGGTGGCATAGAATGGCGCTAATTGGGCACCGCTTGTTAGCAAAATAAACCGATGAACTCTAACAAAGGACGGATATGTGATGCTCTCGGATAGAGCAATCTCACATAGAATGTAAAAGACAGCGCTCTAGATGCTCACGGGACAATGTCTGTCTCTTTGTTAATAGAAAAGCTACTAAGACCTTCGTCCAATACAAGGTAAGTAGACTGACAGTTATGAAAGTTATTACTTCTACATATGGTGACTTATGTGGGCCATATATAGGTATGAATGAGCAACGTATCATATGTCAGATGACGTCACAGTCAAAATGACGTATCCTACGCTACTACGTAGCTCTGTCATGAAATTCGAAAAGTTGTTAACGAAAGCTAAGGAAATGTGTGCCTTTGATGAAATTCCAATTTCATAAACTTTTTTTGTTGAATGTTTTGAAACTAATTTGATTAGAATCTGTTGTTACCATTAGGCATCAATAGCTCCTAGTTAAATTAGTCTTAAAGTAACACCCCCCACACACCCCACACCCACCCCACCTCCACCCCCACCTCTCTCTCTCTCTCTCCAACCCCTCCCC
Organism: Chaetoderma sp. LZ-2023a; assembly: GCA_034401795.1. Classification (NCBI taxonomy): domain Eukaryota; kingdom Metazoa; phylum Mollusca; class Caudofoveata; order Chaetodermatida; family Chaetodermatidae; genus Chaetoderma; species Chaetoderma sp. LZ-2023a. Next base: position 69,559,808 of record CM067366.1, on the reverse strand, counting down.
CTCCCTTTCTCTCTCTCCCTCCCTCCCTCCCCCCTCCCGCCCCGCCCGCACGCCCGCCCGCGCACGCCATCCCTCCCTCCCCCTCCCTCTCTCTCTCTCTCTCTCTCTCTCCCCCCACCCCCATCTCCCTTATATATGCACCCCTCCCCATGTATATTAGTGCTTTTGAGCCCAAGTGGATAGATTGATCATGAATATGTCTAATCCGGAAAAGTTAAACAGTACCTGAAGATTGAACATTGTTATTGTCTTAGACATCCTCTTAGACATCTTCCAGCAGCAGCATTCTCAGCAAGCGAAGGATCGCACGCGCATTAGACGTGATACCGTTAACAAAGCAATGGCATCAGTGATTTTGTTTTGGTAATTTTCTAATTTTCTCTCTTTCACGGGGACCTTATATTGGCATTTTCTTCATAACAAATAGTTAGCCTATATTTGTCAAAGAAATAGAATGCCATTTATTTAATATATTACACCCATCTTCCACTTAACATTTCGTACTCCAAGCGTATTGGAGTATTATAATATCTTTCCAATTTCACGTGTTCATGGCATTGTACTTAATATATTCCGTTGAGGGCCTGCATATGTCGACTTTCCCAATGTTTATTATTTCAGCATTTCTTAAGAATGGTTCGCCTTTTCTGCAATAGATTGCACATATACTTGCTTTAAATTGAGGTACTGAGATTTCTGGGATTGACGTTTTCATGGCGAATCCGGTAAAGATCGACCTCTGCAGTGATATTCAGGGATATCCATTTGCAGGCTAGGAGAAGACTATCTTTGAAAACTTACCCCTGGAATGACTGGCTCGATAATCATTCCAGTGGTAAGTTTCCAAAAATAGTTTTCTCTTCGCCTGCAACAACATTCAAAAAGCAAATATTTTTAGTGACCGAATTTCGCCATTAAATGGATAGTGCCTTCCTATACAATATGTGCACTAATATGAATATATTATTTTTGTAATACCGTTTTACGCTTTCGGTTTCATATGATGGAAATAGCAAGAGTGAATGCTACTCGTTATAAAACTAGGACTACATATCTTACAGATCCCTCTCTAAAGTGATCCGATCCGTCACTCGAGTATTTGACGTCTCTGTCAAAATACGTCACTTGTTAGCTGACCTCACAATCAAATGACGTAGGTCCTTCACGAAAATGGGAAAAGATCCGACAGTAACGGCTCGCTACTTTGAATTGTATGTCTTTGTTGAATATATAATTAAAAACCATTATGTTGAATGTTTTAAGACTAATTTGACTAGAAGTGTAACAGCTCCTCGTCAAATTAGTTTCAAAATAGTCAGCAGAATATTTATTCTGTGCACATTCAAAGGTGAATGCTTGAAAATAAAGTTTTCAAAATTGTACTCTTTTAGAGGCTTAAACTGCTGGCTAAATCAAATGAAGCGAAATTAGTCTTAACATTAGATGATTTCATTACGTTTAAATTAAAATTAGAGACACGAGTCCCTAATTCAAATTCGAAATAAAAATTTTTTAAATAATTTGTGTGGAATGAAATCACCATATGCTAAGATTTATTTTGTTTCATTACATCTAGGCCAACAAATTAAGCATCTAAGAGCATACAATTTTGACAATTTTATTTTCACGCATTTTGGTGTGAATGTGTAGGCCTACCTTAAAATTGTATATACACCAAAGACATCCAAATTCAAATGTGTGTCCAAAGCTGGAGGAGCTTAACTACACAGCGAGAAATAGATCCCTTTACCCATCAAGAAGGTTTCGGCTCTTAACAAAATTGTGCTTTAGAGTGTTTTACAAGCGCGCTATTTCCAAAACTTGTCATTATCCACAGAGTAAAGCTTCTGGAAGCGTTGTTTCTGTGTGTATGGAAAACGATTGAAAGTGAAAGCTTAGACAAATATTAAAGGTGAAAAATATCACATTTCTCTTCATTTCTCGGACAGAAGATAGGTTTTAGTAACCTATCTTATCCTATCTTAGCTTTAGTAAGTCACAAATATGCATGATGCCCCTGATAATGCAGGTTCTGGGGCCGGTACTGGCCCAATGTCTGGCCGTATTTGGTCCGGTATTGGCCCAGCACAAACCCAGTAACCTGCGCTATCAGGGGTGCTATATGGATAGTGATGCGTATTGACAACTTACGATATGTCTATAGTTGTTTGATGTTTGTTGTCAAGTGTCAAATGACACGCTCATATTAAATCTAGTAGTAGTTGTTGGTTGATATTTATCACGTCCCTATTTAAATAGGTCCCATTTATGCCAGGTATAATGAATTGCTATCTTTGCTGTGTGAACATAGACTATATCCACCAGAGACCTGGATGCCCAGTCAACGCGAAGGAGACGTTCAAATTTTATTTGGTTACCTGGTAAATGCGTCCAATTGTCCAGCAACTCATGCACACCTGCAAACAAACTGGACACCGTACTGTGAAGCCATCCATCATTGGCCGGTTATAGCTGTCAGCATTAATCACGCCATCAGACAGAATCATTAACTTGACAATGGTGGAAATCAAAACGTGCGTTAAACATTCAATAAAGACTGAAATGAATGACAAATGTAAGGTGATAAATATCATTTTGATGATGGCTGGGTACTCCTTCGTAGTGGCCGATGTTCGTAAACACGTAAATGTGGTCAGTCGGTCAAGAAGTCGATGGTCATTTATCGCATTGACCAGATAAACCATATCGATGCTACAGACGACGGCCATCGAATTGTGCGCCGATGCAACAAATATTTTGATGAATTTTTTTAAATAATTTAACCTGAAGCGGTCTCCAGCAACATCAGGGTACAGTCAAAACAAATTTCAAAATATTCAACAGGCTACGTGCAAGGTTCATTTGAAATTGAGGTACATATTACGGAGTCTGAGAGGAAATGGCTAGTGCGCATGGGCATCGTTGAAGTACTCATTTCAAATGTTCTCAAATATTTACACATGCTTGATAATCGTGCAAAAGAACGTGGAAATGATAATTATGATAACAAGAAGTCTATACTTTAGGTAGAATTATGTGCTATTGCTGAAAACTGTAATTCTAAGTGAAAGCGGATTGGGCGTATTCGGATGGCAGTTTTCGTACAGCAGTTATTAAGTCAGGGCCCATATATACACAGTGTACAAAAACTGTTTCGCGAAGATTGCCCAGTCGAATACACACGAATACATACACAACGCTTCGTGAGCTTTCCGGCTTCACAAAAATTTTCCGACGAATGCAGTTTCTCAGTCGATCATATGACGTCATAATCTACTACGTGACGTGTAGGCTGACGTCATAAACAACTACGTCATGAATGACTCAATTTAATCCGTCTTAAACACATAATAGTCCGTCCAGTTATATGAATTGCATGACTACTATTTAATAAAGATGTCATTGCATATTTTGGAACTAATTTGACTGGGCGCTGTTACTGGCATAGGCAGCAACAGCACCCAGTCAAATTAGGTTCAAAATATTCAACAGCTAATCAGGAGTTCAGCGATCGATCGATTCCAACACGGGCGAATTGTGGGTGGAGCTTAGATAGAGATGGGCTAAAACTGGATTCCGCCATTTGGAGAAGAAACGTATTTCTCGAGACAAACCACCGCTTTAACATAAACAGGAAGCAAAGCAAACTATATGAAATATCAAAAATGTAGATCATTTTGAAAATTATTTGACTGAAACCTGCCGCTGTATATTACAGTAACAGTTTCTAGTGAAATTAGTGTCACAATGTTTAACAGTTTTGCAGGATGCTTATTATGGATAGAATTTATTTGATTTTAGAGAATGCCAATATCGAAGATGACGACAGACTAAGCGGCGACGACGATGACGACCGACGGCGTCGGTGGTCGCGACGACGACGACGATGACAACGACAAAGAAGAAGAAGTAGAAAAAGAAGAAGAAGAAGAAGAAAAAGAATAATAAGAAGAAGGTTATCATGGATCAAATTTTTTTGATTTTAGAGAATGCCAATATCGCAAATGACAACAGACAGTGGCCACGACGACGACGACGACGACGACGACGACGACGAAGACGACGAAGACGACGACGACGACGAAGACGACGACGAAGAGGAAGAAGAAGAAGAAGAAGAAGAAGAAGAAGATCACAAGTATAAAATACTTCATTACAATAAATGTACGGAGATTAGACTGAAGTAAAGTGCATCATGGCCTGAATCGATGGACTATATTCACATATAGCTTTACTCAATATAAACACAAAATATCTCATGGAAATGGGTTAAACCTCTATTAATAATAATTTTAGAATTTTCAATAATCCAGTTCTAATGCGCTTTGTTATGGAAACATTGTCCTCTTGCCAATTTTTATGACTTAATTCGTAGAATCGTTATTTCTGGTAGGCTACCGGCCTGAGATAATAATGGGATTGTTTTAAGTAGCTTTGAACAGGGGCCTGGAGAAGCAGACCTAGGCAGCTTTGTCAGGGGAAATATCACAATCCTTATCAGCTGTGTTTGACAGGTACAGCACAGCTTATAAATAAGTTATTTTGTTTCCAAAACAAAGTCAGAAACTTATTAATTAGGAAGAAATGTTCTGTTGAATATTTTGAACATAATTGGATTGGAAGACATTGCTGCCTTAGGCAGCAATGTCTTCCAATCTAATTATGTTCGAAATATTAAACTACATTTTGTTTTGTAAATATCCAAGTTATTTCTAAGCTGGACTACAGTTTGTTAATAGCTAGGTATTAACACACGAATGTGTTATAGCCTATGAAGATACGGGTTAACATCCTGCCGTGATTGGGTATCTTTAGAAATTAGATAAAACAAATGTTGGCTATTTTAAAACAATAGCATTATCTGCTTTCGATGGGTCAAATTTGTTTCAAAGTATTAAGCAGCTTTCTAGTATGGATGTATCGGATTTGATATAATGGGATTCCAGAAATAAAAGTCCTGGACATGAAACCTCTGTCAAAGTGTGCCTTGGCCTTGATCGATGTGTCATTATCCTGCGAAAATAAACATGAAATTCAAAGAAAACGAAAATACGCATTAAAATCAAAGAAAAGTCGGTCAGACTTCTGTTATTAATAATCTTTGACTTTCGGATTTTCCATAAGCCATGCACTCGGCTAGAAACCTTGGCCTGTTATCCATTTTTGTGGCTTATGCCTTACGGCAGTGTTATTTTTGTATGACGTTCTGGGGCATTGTTTTAGGATTAAATTATGTACAATCAAACGTCTTTATAAGGACCACGTGGTATCGGATTCACCAATCTAAATGAACCACCATCGGTTGGTCCCTTATAGTTGTATAAAAGCGACCACCTGTGTTTGGTAGTCACTTGTCGATGGCACATACACTGTCCGGTATAGGCGGGTGTGTACGTATCTCCTACCTCAATAAACCTTAAATGTTACATCAGTTACACTTTTACGACGACACCCAAGACGGTCAAAACGGCTTCTGTAGTACGGGTCTAGAAAATTGTCTATTTGCGGAACAAGAGAATTTTTTGAAATTTTACCTCTAGTGGCAAATTTTCAAAAGTAAAAAGAGAAAGTTGATATTTTGAGGCTTGGATGGTTAAAGCCGCAAGTTTTGTTTGGTGAGATGTGTATCTCTACTTGGTGATTTCACAGCAAATCTTCACAATCTGTTCTTGGCATGGTACTTATACAATTAAACCGGTCTATAGTGGACATTTACTTTCAGGGCCAAAAGATGGCTGCTCTATAAGACGGGTAGTAATAAGACTACATACCACCCACCTTAAGGAAGCACCATCATTTGGTACCAAATGATCATCACTATAGCAAGTGCGTTGTGCTAAGCGACCACCTTTATTGACCACTTTTGATGGTCCATACACTGACCGCTATAGACAGGTATAGCTAGGATTCAGACATGTTGCAAAGCTAAGTTTATCATGCTGAACTGGCAACCTAACTTTTGGGGCCACCTTGTGGTGGATGAACGAGCCGTCGTCGTCCTGGTCGTCGTTGTCGTCGTCGTTTAAACTGCTGATCACAACGAAGACGGAGATGTTGAAAGCTATTGTTATTACCTTCTTACAGCATCAGCGATGTCAGTGACAAAGACCACTATCTGAAATCGCAGCGATTTAACTTCGGGTGAATTTATTAACCAATTAACCTACCATAGTTATTACGCAGGTATTTAAATTCACGCTCTGTCTATTTTTGCCAATAAATGATAACTGTCTTAGTAAAAACTTCATAAAAAGCTATTTTATGGGTTAAAAGATTAACAAAAGCCGGGATTTGTATTAAAACTAAACAAATTTAGTGCATTTTGAGTCTTGAGAAGAATCACGGACAATCATTATTAAGGCACGTGGAATGTGATAACTGCTACGAAAAACAAACTGAACAAATTTGTCAGTATTGTGAGTATTGTGTTCATTTTCTCGATCGCCACGTTAGTTCCACAGCCTTCCATTTACAGGACAGAGTTCAGGAGCATCGGATTAGGTTCATCATTTTCGACGATCATTTGGTCAGTTTTCTCATTAACAAGATTAGGCCTCTGTATCGCATTTGAGTAAGTACTGCGCTATTGATAGAATAACAAATAACTACGGTTCTGTCAAACGTTGGGTTCTGTTGCTGCCAACAGCACCCATTCAAATTAGTTTCGAAATATTCAACAGCTTAGCTGTATAGTTTTCCGAAAATGGATAATCAAGGAGTTCAGGGTTGGATCGATCCCAACACGAGCGAGGTGTGTGCGGAGCTTAGCTAGAGACCGACGGGGTGTGGCTAAAACTGGAAAGGTTCATTAAGCGCTCCGTCGAACTCGGTTACCTCATTCATGACGTAATTGATTATGATGCCATCATACACGTCGTAATTGAGTATGAGGTCATACGATTGACTGAGAAACTGGAATCCTCCATTGGGTATATATAATTATATCGTTTGACAACAAAGGGCAGAAATATGGTGAGTGCATTATTATATACATAGGCCTATATATAATTAGCTTTGTCATACTCAGATATAGGCACGGAGCAGGCATTTGAAAGGTTGTCGTAATGGATAGCATTATCCTCTAAAACAAACATGGAATGTGTCTCAAAACAGTATTTATCTAATTGTAGAAGGTTCTCTCCAGGTGAACCATTATGGCAGGTGGTCACTTACAATGTATAACAGACTTCCCGTCAAATTAGTTTCAACATATTCAGCATAAAGTTTCTTACATTGTAACCGATTTATTGTATTTGGTCTTTTGGCCCGAAAGGGTCAAGTAACCGCCAGTAAGTGATAATTAATGATAGAGTATTTTAATACAAGGCGTTTACCACAACAAATACCGTTTGCTGCCCCCAAAATGTGGTCATGTGGTCACCTGTCATACGACCACCTGACATAGAAGCGCCATCATTTGGTTCCAAAAGACAGGTGGCCTCGTGTGCACTTCTGACTCTTTACGAAACTCATCGTGAGCTATACAAGAGCTTAAATAAATTTACGCTGCTCTCAATTTGGGAAGAATATTGACTCAGTTATTGAAGCCCAGTTTAACAAACCAGGTCATGAAACGGCTCACTTAAAAAATTCCAAAAATATGTGGATCTTCAATCTGCCCCAGCATCAGAATAAAGCCGCGTCGAAGATGGTCTTTCCGGAATAATAAGCTCAAAACTAGAGCAGTTTATGGTCTAAATATAGAAAGTGGAACGAGTTCTATTGCCTTTTGTTATAGGTCGAATATTTTCCACTCTTAGATTTCAGCAACAATGAAAGCGTGTTACAGAAGCGTCTGAAGCATCTTTTCCTAACATTTGACCACGGTCCACAACATCGAGCCGACAGCAAAATACAAAGAGCATATTAATCATGGGAAATTGCATGGCTTAACTCAATGAATATAGCAATCTAAAACCACAATAAAAGTACATACATAATTTACTACATACATAATTCACGCGTGCGTGCACACGTGCGTGCGTGCGTGCGTGCGTGTGGGAAGGCGGGGCAAACCAGGATGCGGTGGGGGGGGGGGGGGGGGGCGGGGAAGGGGCAGGCCCCTCTCTCATACAACATACATGCGGAATGCGATGTACGAAGTCATTTCAGGAATGCATTATCTCACATTACTTTAGAAACGATATCTAGGGCTTATTTTCGGCTACGGTAAGTGATAAGCAATACATTTCTAGAGACCAAAGTAACTGCTAAATTAAGAAGGTTGTTAAATATAAGGTTTATTGAGGTATAATATGTCACAGCATAAATTATGATTATGCATTATAGAATGGCGGGAAATGTGAAAAAAAGAAAATGCTATTGAGGAAAAAACGGGACACCCCTTTTAGGGCAAGATGGGACAGTGCCCCATTATGCCACCAGTACTACTACTACTACTACTACTACTACTACTACTACTACTACTACTACTACTACTACTACTACTACTACTACTACTACTACTACTACTACTACTACTACTGCTGCTGCTACTACTACTGCTAGTACTGCCATTTTCTTTCTTTTTTTTTGAAAATCCGACGCTGACGCAGTCGGATACACCTTACGGAGAAACTCCTTTAAAAAAGGCTTGCAAACCCCCATAGAAAATCGGATGAAATAGCAGGAGGCTTTATTAATAGAATAACAATACAAACATAACATATCAAAACAGTGCAAGCTAAATACTCTATTACCATATACCACAACCATGGCATAACTACATAGAAAACACACTTAATAAAGAGCTGAAAACATAACATAATTCAACAAAGCCATTACCATTTGCACACCGTGTAGTAGTAGTAGTAGTAGTAGTAGTAGTAGTAGTAGTAGTAGTAGTAGTAGTAGTCGGCCCAAATGGCGAGCATAGTTAACCAACAAGTGGTAAAGCGACTCATCAATAATTAGCAGTAAGTTACCGCTACTCATTGACACCATTGAGCCGATTCATGACCGACAGGCGAAGTAGATCATATGTAGTTTAACGTAGCACACCGTATAGTAGTAGGGCCAAATGGCGAGTGCAGCTCGCCAACAAGACTAGTGTCGAGGTGGCTCGTCAATAAGTAACAAATAGTCACTCATTGACGTCAATTAGCCGATTCTTAAATGCCCGGCGGACAGAGTAGCCTTTATGTAGTATACTGCACAAAGCGAAAGTATACAAACTATGACAACATAGATGGCGCTTTGGGTTCACATTCTAAATTTACTTCATTGTAAGTTTTTGCAAATTACCCTGGAACAAATACACATACAGTAAGCATTTACAACAGGATGCTAATTGTAAGCTATCATACTCTGTTAACCTAATGAACTCGAAAATCGGATCACCTCCAGAATAGTGGCGTAATGCTCATTTAATATTTAAATATACTGATTCCCAAGGTTAGGATATTCATCAAGATTAGCGTCTCCCAAGGCATTAAAATATTAAACTAAAGGCAATTAAATTAAATTAAAATAGCATTTATCAATATACAGCAAGTAGCGAGTGTGCTGCTTATACAAGTTCTGCTTCTGATATTTTTAGACATCCGTACTCAATTGATACTAGGCCAGTTTTGCACCATACGTCTTTAAATCTACTTTCTCTCCCATGTTCTACTAGCCTGTAAAATTCACAATGAATGCAGTTTATCAACAATGATCGAAATATAGCCTGTGTGGCTCTTTGATGGTTGTTGCCGGTTTTATCTCTGGCCTCTGAAAACCGATGTTTCCAGATGGCCCACACTCACAATTCTTTATCCTTGCTATTAATGATTCGTCCGATAGTTGAGCAATCTTTGAACATAATTGTTTCGGCCATTAATTTCACAAAATTGGCTCCAAATTTAGCAAGGAGCATATTGATTTATACCCAAAAGCATGTAGTTATGCGACACTGAGTAAATAGATGGTCTATCGTTTCCTCCTCGGTATTGCATAATAAGCACCGGTCTGTACTTGTTATTTTACACATATAAGTTAGATGACCGACCCATAGCCTTCGATGGGGTAATCGCCATGCCAGGTCCCGTGCGTTCCCTGGTAGACAAGGTAGATGTATTGTTTTCCAGGCATTTTTCCAGTTCTTTGGCGTGCATCCTAAATTGTTCCAATGCCTAACCGCAATAGGAGTCTGTCTCCGGCTTTGCATTAGAATTCTATACCAGTCTCTAGATGTCATGTTGTACTTTATATGCTCTGACTTAAATACTAATGTTGGTTGCAACATATCTCTGTTGCCACGTGCTTTCGGCAATTTGAACCATACACCAAGTATTGCATTCTCTATTCTAACAAATAAGCGTTGAACATCAATATGTCTCGTTGATGTTGTTCTTGCTACATCCTGCATCGCAATCCATTTACGAGATTTCGGATTTACCAAGTCATGTAAATATTGAATGCCAGTTTTGGCCATAGAGGGCAAATATAATACAGCATCATTATTACAAATCAACTCGCTATCCCAAAGACGTTGCTCTAAGGCATCTTCCCAACAATTGGGTTGTGGCATTGATCGTGTAAATATTTTTAAGGCTTCGAGCTGTTCTTTATATACATTTGGTATCTTGTGATGGTTAGGTGGCAGTTTATTGCACATAAATAAACATTCTACTGGAAATGGATTTACGCACCTTTGTAGAAGTGTCCTTACAACACTTGACCAAGATGAGTTTGAAGTGAGTAACTTATTCAAGAATTTCAATTTTGAAGAAGCACACTGTGCTGAAACATTAACCAAATCCAGGCCTCCGTCATGCTTTTCATTGGTGAGGATTGACTGCGATACTAAATGGGCTTTGTCCTCCCATATGAAGGACAAAAGCAACGTGTTGATCTTTGACTCTACTGATTTGGGCATATGAACTACAGAAGCGGTATACCACAGTCCAGATAAAATTTAATTATTAAGGACAAATGTCCTGCCAAAGACAGTTAGGCGACGTCGTTTCCAATTTACTAATGCACACTTTAGCTTGGATAGCCTTTCTTCCCAGTTTAGTAATACATGTTGTTCTCTACTAAAGTAAATACCCAAAATCTTTATGACATCATTTGACCAGTTAATATTGATCACATTGTCACTTCTGTCCTTCCAATCGCCCAAAAATAAACCCTTAGATTTGTCTCTATTGACTCTAAGCCCTGATGCCGTTTAAAAATCTGCTAATACTCCATTTAAAATTCTAAAATCCGTATTTTTACCCGCAAACAGTCATATCGTCTGCATATTGAGAAACATTTAGTGGCCTTTCGACGCCACGTATAAATATTCCCTGAAAGTCATTGCGTTGCCTCAGTGTGCACCCCCCCCCTCCCCCACGATTCCATAGCTATGACGAATAGAAGCGGGGACAATGAGCAACCCTGTCTGACACCTCCTTCCAACACTACAGGTTCGGATAGCTGATTGTTTACTAAATAGCAACGTGTTATATCAGTATATAAAATATTTACTTATTTAATAAATCTTGAACCAAAGCCAATATGGTCTAAAGACTTAAACAAGAAATCCCATTCAAGTCTGTCAAACGCCTTTTCGTTATCAAGTGCTATTATTGCTGCTGGGATACAATCCTTTTCAACTAATTGAATAAGGTCCCGTATAAGCAAAGTGTTGTTTAATATTGATTTTCCTGAGACAGAGCAGGTTTGATCATCATGAATGCCTTTGCCTAGTACTGGGCCAAGTTTTAGTGGTAGTGCCCGAGTAATAATCTTATAGTCTACACAGAGTATATGGATTGGTCTATAATTCTGTATTTTATTTCTGTCACGCCTCTTGTATATAAGCCGAACATATGCTTGGGCCATCGATGGCGGGAGATGCCCTTGCTTAAAAATGCTGGTTGCTATCTCTTCTAATACTGGCCCAAATATGTGCCAGAATGTTTGATAAAATTCAACTGGAAGTCCGTCGCAGCCCGAGACTTTTACAACTTCATACCTTTGAGGGATTTTGTCAAATCATCAATTGTTATTGATTGGTCACAGCTTTCGCGACATGAATCTGGAAGTCTTTGCGTTATATCAGCTTAAACATCTCTAGTTGCAGTTTCATCGCTTCCCTCAGATTTATACAACGATTCGTAAAATTCGGATACTGTTTCAATCATTTCTGCATTTGAGCACACTGATACTCCATCATTAGTCTTCAGTGAGCGCATTAATTTCTCTATACCTCTTGCTTTTTCCAAATTACAAAAGTAACGTGTAGGCTTTTCGCCCTCGGTGTGCATTTGTGCTTGTGACTTTATTTTGGCGCCATCAAACTAATATTGCTCTATTTCATTTAGTCTACCTTTTAATGCAACTAATAGTTCGTAATAATTATATTCTCCATCATTAATTTTCTTATTAATTTTACACACCGGCCGCTGAGGCGCCTTTTTATGCTTTCGCATTTCTCGTGCTTTCCTGATGGAATACTGCATTGAAATATATTTCAGGTCTGATTTAGCATCTTCCCACCAGTCTGTTATACATTCATACGAACCTCTTCTTTCATCCCAATGCCTCCAACAACTTTCCACACATTTGCGATAGCAACTATCTCGTAGCAATACTACATTAAGTTTCCAAAATCCATCTCCTCGTTTGACCCAGTCAGCATTGTCTAATGTGATGGAAAACATATTGTGATCAGAGAAAGTTACTGGTTTTATGTTAGTTTCACACATGTAACCTTTCACTGAACCTTCTACATAGATCCTGTCTAACCTTGAAGCTAACCTACCATCGGTTGAAATCCAAGTAAATTCCAGGCCTTCTGGATTTTCACTCCGATAAGTGTCTACCAAGCTTTTATTTTCACAAAAGTGTTTCTAAATATTATGCTATGTATATTAAAATTAGACCTAGAGTTTCTGTCTTTAGCCCCATCTAATACGCAATTAAAGTCACCGCCCATAATTAGGTTTTCAGGCGTTATGTCTTGAATTATTGTGGAAACATCATTTAGAAATTCACGGCGCAATTGATGAGAGGTAGGTGCATAAAGGCACATCAAATTTAAACTTGTGTTTAGTACATCAATTGATACACAAATCCATCGTCCATTTGTATCTGATGACGACGATATAACGTCAACATAGTTGAGACAGCGGGGCAGGATAGGAATGGCCACTCTCGCACTATTATCTTGTGATAAAGAATAAAAAATCTGCCCTTTTGAAATATCTTTGCGAGATTCATACACTTCAGCTTTTTGAATTTTGGTTTCTTGTAGAAAAACAATATCAACCCTCTCATTTTCTAATTCTGCAAGCAAGTGGCGCTGCTTGAATTCGGTATTTAATCCTCTGCAATTGATGGTGCAGATAATCATAATTTGTAAAATGATGTTTACAACCGTCATCATTAGATCAACTTGGTTTGGGTTTTTTAGCTCGTTTCTTAGACCATGTACCTAATTTTCCTGCGACTTCAATGTTTCCTAGTTCTACCACAGACAAATATTCATATTTGGAAATATCAGAATCATGGCGCAGTAGACGATATTTCACGCCTCTCGCCGTTACATATGACACTAACACTTCACCCCCTTCTGATCGGTACACTACCATTTCATCTTTCATCTGTGAACTCTGTGTTTGAATGGACATATATGATTCTGCAACTGACATTGTATCATCATGCATATCATTTACTTCAACCTCAGATTCTGAGCTATTGTCTTCTTTATAACGCTTATTGCTACTTAAGTTACATTTGGCAGGAGCGTCATTTACCATATCTTCAAGCTGACTTAAATCAAGTGGGCTTAGCGGAAAATCGACTGAACTTTTCGTCTTCTGAGTCCTAAACTTATCCTGTCCTAATTTTAATTCATCTTCTAAGGAATTGTAAACTGGCTCTTCTGTAAGATCATTATTTTTCTGCATGTCTTTTACAGCCACGTTTGGTTCCACTGCATTTTAATTATTTTCTTGACTTAAGGTTATACCCTCCTCTAATACTTAAATTTCATCAACTGCAGTTACTTTAACAGGATTTGATGATTTGTTTGTGTCATTTTCAGTGGCATGAACCACAACAATAGCTTTCGTAGCGATTGCTTCAGAAGCATTTGACTCAGTTGCATCCTTTAATGGGGGATTATCTCCTGATACTTATGGCTTGTTTTGATTTTTTTTATCATCTACTACTACTACTACTACTACTACTACTACTACTACTACTACTACTACTACTACTACTACTACTACTACTACTACTACTGCTACTACTGCTGCTACTGCTACCACTGCTACCACCACTACTACTACTACTACTACTACTACTACTACTACTACTACTACTACTACTACTACTACTATCAAATGTGTTTTTATCAAATGGGCGAAAGGGACACCATTTTTTCGAAAAGTTACTTTGGATCTTTTGTGGCACCTATATTTCTTCGAACTCTCCTTGTGTAGCGCCTAGTCTTGAGTACGATTAAGCATAATTTGATAGAGCATAAGTTTGAAACATTAAGAATTAGAAGGGTCCGTTTTTATGTGGCCCGTTTTGCGCCCCCCCCCCCTTCGCCGCCACACACACCTCCCCCCCCCCACCCCACCCCACACGCCCCCCCCCATCCCCACCCCACCCCTCCCCACCCCACCCCCATCCCGTTCCCCATCGTGCGTGCGTGTGTGTGTTGCCAGTTCTCGTAACATACGATCCATACCATCTACTCTGAAGATGTGTACTGTTTATATGGTGGGCCATAACAATATACAACGTAGAAATGTAGCTGAGAGTTTGTATTTAAAAAGCATCTTTTTATAAACCTATTTTACCCAGTATGCATTAAATGTTAAACAATGGATGATGATGATGATGATGATGATGATGATGATGATGATGATGATGATGATGTGGTTGAAATCAAGCTCCAGATTTCGACTAGAACAAACATGTTCACCTTTAGGCATAGTATTCAGCACGGCTCTAAGTCAGTGTTTTATAATAGGCAGCTCCCGGAAGGCATTATTTAAATCCATTTACTGAAAATTTCTAACTTTTGAAGATCCATGATGAAAAGGGATACGGCAAAACATCTTTATGCGACACGTACCTTTAATTTCTCTACATAATCAGCGATTTGCTTAGATGCGAAAACTGGGGAGCGCTCCGCCGGTCCTATCCGCCCATGCCTCGTCCCCCTGGGCAAAAACACACGGTCCGATGAGTTTGTGGAAAAAATGTCGATTATGAGACTGCTTTATCGTGTAATGAAGCGGACGGAGAAAGTTTGTGTCCGTTAATGCGATCTATCGTCTGTCACGTGTCTGACCAGTAATGGTTAAGTAATTGAGAAGTGAGTGCCTGATAGAGCGAGAGAGCGCTGCAGGCATTGTCATCTGATTAGAAAATTACTGCACGAGCCAAAATCCGGTGATCCGGCTCTGAACAATCCGTAGTTTACCACGAGCCCATGATTTATGGTGAATCATGGAAACTGGTTATAATGTCCCGTTACTATGCAAAGTGTAAATGCGCTTTCTTTATGGTTATAATTGGGTCTATAGATATATGAGAATTCATTAAGCTAACCAGCTCATCCAACCTGTTGAGTGAGGGTTATTCGCGAAAAGGACGTCCCTTGAGAGGGGGTTTAGGAGATCCACATTTTACCAAATATAGAAAACTTACCTGACTATTGTATTTGTTTTATAATGGTCATGGCGCGATTGCGTCACACACAATGCTTACGTCACTGAACACCCAATACCGGTCTTAACACTTTAGCAACCATACACCAGAGATTACAAAGTCTTTCATAATGTAAGGCAAATTTTCTTGAATATTTTGAAACTAATCTGACTCTGAGTTGTTGCTGCCTTTCAAAACATCAACCAGCTTTAGTTGTCTTGAAATCGAGACACTCAAATTTCAAGTGTTATAAGGATTAAACAATGTAGCTGAATGTAGTTCATTTCTCAAACAGCAAAACCAACATAGTCAGCGCCGGATTAAGCTTATTTAGAGCCATGGGCTAGTTAATTGTGGAGGCCCTTTATCAGGTGGGTCAAAGAAGGAATGGCTACTGCTACTGCTACTGCTACTGCTACTGCTACTGCTACTGCTACTGCTACTGCTACTGCTGCTACTACTACTACTACTACTACTACTACTGCTACTGCTACTGCTACTGCTACTGCTACTGCTACTGCTACTGCTACTGCTACTGCTGCTGCTACTACTACTACTGCTGCTGCTACTGCTGCTGCTACTACTACCGCTACTGCTACTGCTACTGCTACTGCTACTGCTACTGCTACTGCTACTGCTACTGCTACTGCTACTGCTACTGCTACTGCTACTGCTACTGCTGCTACTGCTGCTACTGCTACTGCTGCTGCTGCTACTGCTACTACTGCTGCTGCTACTGCCACTGCCACTGCTACTGCTACTACTGCTACTGCTACTGCTACTGCTACTGCTACTGCTACTGCTACTGCTACTGCTACTGCTACTGCTACTGCTACTGCTGCTACTACTCCTACTGCTACTGCTACTGATGTTGGTGCTACTGCTACTGCTGCTGCTACTGCTGCTACTGCTGCTACTGCTGCTACTGCTACTGCTACTGCTACTGCTGCTGATACTGCCACTGCTACTGCTACTGCTACTGCTACTACTGCTACCACTGCTACTGTTACTACTGCTGCTGCTACTGCCACTGCTACTGCTGCTACTGCTGCTACTGCTGCTACTGCTGCTACTGCTGCTACTGCTGCTACTGCTACTGCTACTGCTACTGCTACTGCTACTGCTACTGCTACTGCTACTGCTACTGCCACTACTGCTGCTGCTACTGCTGCTGCTACTACCACTACTGCTACTGCTGCTGCTGCTGCTGCCACTGCTACTGCTACTGCTACTGCTACTGATACTGCTGCTGCTACTGCTACTGCTACTGCTACTGCTACTGCTACTGCTGTTACTACTGCTACTGCTACTGCTGTTGGTGCTACTGCTACTGCTGCTGCTACTGCTGCTGCTGCTGCTGCTACTACTGCTACTGTTACAGCTGTTGGTGCTACTGCTACTACTACTACTGCTGCTACTAATGCTACTGCTACTGATACTGCTGTTGGTGCTACTGCTACCGCTGCTGCTACTGCTGCTACGGCTACTGCTATTGCTACTGCTACTGCTACTGCTACTGCTACTACTACTACTACTACTACTACTACTACTACTACTACTGCCACTACCACTACCACTACTACTACTACTACTACTACTACTACTACTACTACTACTACTACTACTACTACTGCTACTAAATATAATAAATTTGTTGCGTATGTGTCAATATGATGTTGAATATCTTGAAACTAATTTGACTTAAAGCTGGTGCTTCCCAAGGAAGCACCAGCTCCAAGTCAAATAGCTTTCAAAATATTCAGCAGCTTACGTATATCATGACTATAAAGGTGAGAGACTGTGATTAAGAGTTTCAAATGGGTAGAATGCGATAATTGTTTTTTATTTGGGGGCCCATTAATTTTTGGGGTCCCGGGACTGTAGTCCAGTTAGCCCTTGCCTTACTCCGATCCTGAACATAGTCGGTAATAGAAACAGTATGTAACACATAAGGCACATGAACTATAATATTCCTGAATTAGACACCCATATGTACAGATGGTTCAATGGCTCCCACCAGGAATCATAGTCAAAGCTCGACATTACTTGTATCCCTACCTTCAACTTCATTGTGCGTCCCATGACTGACATATTCAATGCCAGAAGCTATTCATGTTACCATTCTGCCAGCAACCATTGTTTCTTCGTCAGGTTCCCAAATAACAGTCATGGGAATATCCAGGTGATTAGTTTTATTACGTCGCCCTAGGCCAATGACAGGTGTTTACGGTGGGCAGAATGTGTTACCACTGACTGCCCTCTGTCTGCCATGCCATCAGATAGGCATCGTGGATAGTAAAATTTGTCCCAGACTTGGTGTATGCAGATTAGGAGAGCTGTTGACCACCACTGCCGCGGGAGCGAGCCCACCCCCTCGTTAACGTATTAGTAAACCAATTCGGTTTTTGTTTTCTCATTTATGCTGAAGAGATTCGTAACAATTTCATTTGTCAATTATTATTTTTACTAATTTCTTTGGTCAATCATTTTCCGTGAAAATAATTGACCTATGAAACTACTAGAAATCTCTACCGATCTCTTCTCAGGCGAGCAGACCAGAACAGTCCATTGCCCGCATTGCGATATTCGTAGCAGAGAGACAGATGTGTCCCCTTTGAATTCTGTTTGATCTCCGATGAAGAGTGATATACGGTTTATATTTCTGAGACGGAGATTAAAGAAAGATTCAAAGCTAAACATTATGTTAATCTAATAATCTGATAATCTGATCAACAGCTGAAAACTATAGGCATATCCTCGATTATTGCCTTGCTTATATGTCGTGGTCCACCCATGCATGAAATCATACATTTGGAAATGCACCAAGTATAGTAAGAGAGTATACGTGCGCGCGTGTGGGATTAATTGATAGGCATAGGCTGTATTCGGCTTGGATTTTCCGTTGGGTAAATTTAGTCTTCGCCCACATGCAGTGGCCAAAATACGCTCTACGGAAACGTACCAGTCGAATGAAAAACCCCTATCAGTATGGAAAGGGCAGACTGTTAAATAACCTGGTTTCCAAGCATTCTATTAATGAAAGCAATGAACCAATTCTATGGATTGACAATGCCTTACGAATAGGTTAAAGTCAAACTTATCTTATTGGACAAACCTTAAGCAATGCCTTAGACATTGTGGCTAATGACTGCGGTTTCATAACACAGACCAGGTTGTCACATGTGATAACACATACGTCCGAATCGATTTCAAACAGTTATATTACATTAAAAACATGAATTTTAAAAAACAATTATCTATCAAGATAGAATTTCATTTTCCTTACAAAAACCTACAATGTTAAGCCGCGCCCTTGTGTGGGAAAAGACATAGAATTCAGACTGTATTTGTCAGACTTTGTGTCGAACAGAGGTAATTTGACTGTGACATTAGTTAACAAATCGTTAACAATAACTTCAGTATAGAAACTAATACATGATTGACACGAGTCATGAATTGCTGTAGCGAATGTTACAATGTTGGAGATTTTAATTGTCATGAATGGCATGAAGTTAACACGGTGCAACGATAAATACCCAGATAACGTACAGTGAGAGTATGCCAAAGATGTTTGTTAGCGAGAGTCTGCCAAAGATGTTTGTTAGCGATAGTCTGCCAAAGATGTTTGTTAGCGAGAGTCTGCCAAAGATATTTGTTAGCGAGAGTCTGCCAAGGATGTTTGGTAGCGAGAATCTGCCAAAGATGTTTGTTAGCGATAGTCTGCCAACGATGTTTGTTAGCGAGAGTCTGCCAAAGATGTTTGTTAGCGACAGTCTGCCAAAGGATGAATGCAGTTAGTCGTAGAAGGTCTTTGAATCCTCTTATCATTATTCATATCTAGCTATTTGCCGGTCGAACTGGGTGCGTCTGTAAAGTATATGGTCGCAAGACAATAAAATCCCCCACTTAGGGCATCAAGCTGCTTTTACTACAGGCGTTAATTTGTATTTTGCAGACCAATTGTATTTCGTGGCCTCTTAGTTTGCTTACCAAATATCGCATAGGCCTCATGTCTTTGATGACTGGATGATGTTAAACAGAATGAAGTGCCATGGTAAACGGACAGAAGATCTCATCTGCAAACGACGACGTAGCGCCGCTAGTAGGTGGCTCCATTCTGATTTTCCACATCTGTATTACAGTTGCCGTTACATTCATCGAACGTTTAACATTTAGCTATAGCTATTTGTCCGATCTTCTGTTACAACAATGTTAGATTGACTGATTGAGCTGATTGGCTGCAAGATAACGTGACGCCATAGGTGTGTCAGTATTGAGTATTCGAGATTATCGTCTTGGTTAATATAGCCCTAACTATAGCTGTAAATCGTGACACGATATAATTATGTTCACAAGTTGTATAGTCGCAAGATCAATATCGCTGACTGCGACCTTCAGCCGCCAGACACGCCCCCACCCCACTTCCCCATTCTTTGACACACCCAGGGAACCAATCCATCTCTTCACATACTCACAATCCGTGATTCTACCAAAAAACAGTTGTGAATATGTCAAAATCATTAATGAACGCTAGCAATACGTGTTTCGGTTTTTTTCTAGGACTGTTCACAGTATAGTTGAAAAATCTTCGCTTACGGTAACAGACATTGCGAAATCGGATCGCTCGTTTCCAGAATCAATCTTAGATAGACAGATAAACCCAAATATATTGTCATCATCCTCGCCCACAGGAGTGAACTACATCCGGCTACATGATTAGCTTATTTCCCTGCATTAGTATCGTATCTATATCCTGTGCATTACTTAGCTACGACGTGTTATCTGGGTGCCAATTTACCATGATACCTATCTGGGAACCACCAAATCAACATTTACTCGGTAAACAGAGCAATATTTATATTCCTGCCAAGATGTAGGCCTACTAATCAATCTATAAACGACTACTTTTCTAATAAATCTAACTTTATGGAGTTAATTGCCACAAGGAATGCCATAGGCGGCCACAAGATTGCGGATCTTGGAGAGAGGGCGCACTTTAGTTCACACGGTTTAGCCACCCACTGTCTTGTGCTATAAATTCTTGGACTCTCAAGATCATTTTGTATCACAGTTCGTCAATACTCAATAGTGACATCCTACAATCATGTGTAGACTATTAGAGTTGCTAGATTGCTATCATTAACGGCCCTATCTTGTGATTCACACCACTCCACAAGATAAAAAGATAACATTGCAGTATTGCTGATTCACAGGCATAGTAGTTGTCTACTATCTTTCTGAAAATTGAGGAATCCAGTTTTAGCTGTGCCCCGCCCATCTTGATCTAAGCTCCACCCACACATCGCCGGGTTGGGATCCATCGATCCCTGAACTCCCTGACTATCAATTTCCAAAAAACTATACAGGTAAGCTGCTGAATATTTTGAAACTAATTTGACTGGGTATGCAGGCAGAAACAGCTCCCAGTCAATACGCCATTGATTATGACGTCCTCCTACATGTCCCGTTGTTGATTATGACGTTATATGATGGATGGATAAACTGGAAAGGTACTTTGCATCGTGTATTTCAATATTATGAGTTTCCAGGTGCTTTGGTCCAGTGTTAACCAGGTATGTTTTGGAGCGTTCCCTGATTACCTGTGTGAAAGTTGACACTGCTTTAGATAACACTCTTTAATATCAGAAGGAGTATATTTATAGGGTGTTGTCTTAGACGGCCAGCGATTCCATATGATATTTGATACATTATGACACTATATCAAAATTGCTATGTCTGGTCCTTAGAGTTAAAGGGTGAATGGGTCAAGATAAAAAAAAAATGGACGAAAAACATTTTGTTTGTTCCGAAACTGTGCCCACTGCCATCATCATCATGTCTTATCGATAAATAGCCACCGGGCATCTTCTGTGGTCGTGGTCAGTCAGCACAGTCAGTCATCAGTATTGTCCAGTAGTCAGCAAACAATGTATTGTGTCTAGTGAATGGTCAGTGGTATTGTGTTCTTATCAAACTCGATCAGGGCGTGAAAGAGCTCAGGGGGGTCTACTCGTTAGAGACTGTGTGTTATTGACTGACTGACTTTCTATCGTGTGTCCGTGGGTGTGTCAGTACGCACACCTGGGGAGACTGGAGATTGTTAGTAATTCCCAACATTGATTACCAGTGATTGCCCAGAACTAATGATGCTATACTAGACCTCCATACACAGAGGCGGCGTTTGGTTGAGTTCATTCCATGTTTTCCCGCAAGATTTAGTACTGTGACTGTACATGGTTGATATATAAGGGTCTTTGCTGTAACCACCAATAGATATTTTAAGATACTTGCACAATAAGAAATCTTCACGTTAATGATCGCGGTAACAATATACCTACATGGTAATGATGACAAATTTCAAGTGACCTACGCTACCCATAAAATTCCAAAACAATTTTCTGACAATAATTTGTGCGAAAGATACAGGGATACCATTCTGTAGCTTGTTTTCAGCATAATTTTAATAACTTGCGCATTGGTAATACAGGATTTGGCTAGGTATTCGGTGACCTATTCCTTATACATTCAAATCGCTGAAAGTTTCAATATAGTTAAAAGTGGACCAGACGAAATATTTTGTGATCAACTTGATTTAATTATATCTAAGCATACTTTTATTTCTCATGAATGACAATTTGGCTCTCCCTTAGTCCACATCCTATTAAATTCCAAACAAATGACCCTGGGTTTCGGGGGTGGGGTGGGGTGTGGTGGGGTGGGGGAGAGAGTTAAAGTAGAAACAAATTGACAAGATTGAAGACAATTTGGCTGGACATCCGTTGTCATGTGAAGCTGGAGCACATTCCACGTCTAAACATATACAGATTAAGCGCAAAGCAACCATCTTATAGGCTAGCGAACCAGTTTGTGGTAACTGTGTATCTAGACATGTTGTCCCTTAATACAAATCAGACGATATATCGCACCACGTACGTGTCTTTTGTGTCCACATAGATAGTCTGGTGGTTCCAAAAGACCGGTGGTTTTATTAGATACGTATGAATGAGTTTCGATTTCACGATATCCGTACTGGACACAATGCACATATGCTTCGGTCATATTTGGAGAATAATTTGATCGGACAATATATAATTAAGGGAAATATTTAATACCATAATAAGGTGCTTTACCTGTGCTCGGTACAACGATTCTTTGCAAACTATCGAAAACTCGTTTATATTCACCTGATCGTCTATACAATCAAAGTCTTGAGTTCGCACTTTTAACAATATTTACAAACGAAATAAACCTCTCAATCCACTCGTGCTTAGAATTAAGTCTAAAGCGATCCCCGGCACAATAGCGCGGTCTAGAAGGAGCCGCCATTCTTTTGATTGTTAATTCAATGTTTGACGATTCTGTTTACTGACAAACTTTCCTTGCACAATCGTTATTCGTCTTTCAATCACCGCGCCGATCTTATCATCCAATCGTGTGACGCAATCAGAGACGTGAACAATACCCGGATGAGAACTTGAGAACCGCACCGGGTGTATCGCGTGGAGACGGTTACGATAAAAAGTCGGATCGAATTGTGAAAGTGTGAAGTCTGGAGTGGAAAATACATGACTACGTATAATAGATTACTAAGCTTAATTTATGCACACAGTTATTTAATAGCTGATTACAGTCGTATCACGTTTAGGAGTATTGTACCAGTTTTAACAAATTCTAAAATGATTGTTAAATTTGTATTTATTACATAGGCATAGTTGTTAACGCAAGTG
The DNA here is from genome assembly GCA_034401795.1 of Chaetoderma sp. LZ-2023a. Lineage (NCBI taxonomy): Eukaryota > Metazoa > Mollusca > Caudofoveata > Chaetodermatida > Chaetodermatidae > Chaetoderma > Chaetoderma sp. LZ-2023a. Next base: position 69,536,442 of record CM067366.1, on the reverse strand, counting down.
TAGATTTATACTGGTGTCTATGGTAGGACAGGCCGCACTCATTTACCAGATAGTTTTGGCATAATCACTGTATCTACCTCGAGGATCAATTCGTTAAAATGAAAAAATACATGTTGGTATACGCGAGAGAGAGAGAGAGAGAGAGAGAGAGAGAGAGAGAGAGAGAGAGAGAGAGAGAGGGGGGGGGGGGGGGGAGGGAGGGAGGGAGGGAGGGAGGGGGAGGGGAGGGGGAGGGAGGGAGAGGAGAGAGAGAGAGAGGGAGGGAGGGAGGGAGGGAGGAGGGAGGGAGGGATTGAGGGAGGGAGGGAGAGGGGGGAGAGAGGGAGAGGGTAAGGGTGGGGGGAGACGGGAAGGGAGGGAAAGCAATAGTGTCGGGAGATGATGGAGATGCAGCGATATACAATAGTATATTAAGACTCGCCACAGAACGATAAGACATGTTAATGTCATAGGCAATGCCACCTATCTACACAGTTGTATAAGCGCGTGCTGGATGTTGTTACATATCATAATTATGCTATTATCGTTGTAGTTGTCAGGTTACTACTCTTTACTAATCTTTGAATTTTTGGTTCCGACTCGCAACTAGAAGAGCCCATAGGCCTAAGTTGGCTTTTACGTTGGTCTTTCCGTTGCTGGGTCGGTAGGGCTGTCGATTGATTAAAAGACTCAAGATTCTAGAGTCAATGTTATTTATTTCATGGTTAACTCTTTAACACTCAAATATGTTCAAGACAATTTCAATTTTCGCATAGAAAATGTCTATTTGCAGACCAAGAGAAGCCTATTTTTTTAATTTACCACTTGAATGACTGGCTCCGTTATCGAGCCAGTCATTCCAGCGGTAAATTTTCAAAAGATAGGCTCTCTTGGTCTGCAAATGGACATTCTCAAGACCACTGATGAAGCCGTTTTAGCTGATATGAGTGTTAGAGGGTTAATTGCCTATATATGTATAATGTATCACAAGTGGGTGGCCTATCAAAGGCATAATATAGGCTAGATACAGATATATACTGAAGCAGAAATCCTTAGCAAGTTCAAGTTCAAGTTCACTTTATTACACTCAGGCGTATGAGGCATTACAGTTGGCAATATATTTCATGACGGTAGATTTTATTTACATAATTATATTCATTATAAATGTATCAACAAAATGCAATTCATGCACTCGAAAGTAGCACAAGGAGAAAGGTCGAAATATTCAACAGCTATTAGATTGTGACTCAAATCGTACACTTGAAAATGGCACAAAGAGACGGTAACTGGAGTAGTTTTCGGCAAAATTACTCTCAAAATATTCGAATGTCATTAAATTGCTGATTTAAAATTGGCATACAGTTCGTATACTTGAAAAAAGCACAATGAGAACCTGAATTGAACATATTCACAAGTCAAATTATTTTCAGAATATCCAAGAGTTATTAAAGTGATTTATCAATAACATACTATTCGTACATTATTCGAAGGTGGCATAAGGAGGATTGAGCATCATTTTTTTCAGTTAATCGTGATTGGTGTGTGTGTTGGGGGGGGGGGGGGAGGGGGCGGGGTTGGGGGGGGCGGTGGATTTGGTCTTTTTGCTTGGCGCTTCAGAATATGTATGTATGGAGTATTACCCCGGTACTCTTAATAGCACAGATAATAGGTATTGTTCTGTTACGTTAGCCAGGGTATCGCGGCGGTAGTGGTAACTAGCATCAAATTTGGTAGCCTTATAGCCAGTTATAGGCCCCTACATCGATCTCGGGGCGTAGTCCATTGATATATTGCGCCCCAATAAACAATGGGTTCTATTGGTAAACGATACAAAACCATCAGTAACCCATTAGCGGGTTACCACCGGACGCACAAAGAGAAAATCGGTTGACCTATCAATTGGCGGTTTACAACCGGACGCACCAAGAACAAATTGGTTGTTGAGCGGTGCGCCATCTTCTAAAGGGCGCTGATGACCAATTGAGTATCACTTGAGTCCATGCCGTTTGCCAACGATGCGACGAGCGACGAGCGACGAGCGACGAGGCAATGGTTGAATTCACTTTTGGATATTCCCCACCAATCTATAGCCAAACTCGCCCATGCTTTGCTCATGTTGGAACTGTGGAAATATCATGTAACCCACATACTTGTAAAAGTCTTGGTGTAAATAAATTGAATTGAATTGAATTAAATTGAATTGAATTGAATTGAATTGAATTGAATTGAATTGAATTGAATCGAGTTATATACTTTGGATCTTGAATTCCCATAGTTTCAAGTTCATGCTATATATATATATATATATATATGCGTGTGCGTGTGCGTGTGCGTGTGCGTGTGCGTGTGCGTGTGCGTGTGCGTGTGCGTGTGCGTGTGCGTGTGCGTGTGCGTGTGCGTGTGCGTGCGTGCGTGCGTGTGTGTAACCTGTCCAGTCAAATTAATTTCAAAATAGTCAACAGAATGTTTATTAAATGAAAATGACATTTAATTCGTGCAACTGAAGGACTAGTCCAGGTTCGTGACAGAGTTTCCCGTCAATTATGATTGTGACGCCATATACTGGACTAACAGATCGGATTCATCCACTAACGATTGGTTACTTTTTCAGTCTTGTTTACTAACGGGCCAATTGTTTAATGGTTCTGCGTCATTTAATAAAAGACCAAGCTGGGGTTTTTTTGGTGCTTTGCAGATATATTGGCAATATCTCGCACATAGATATTCTTATCAATGACCGATGAAGAACGTTTCGGTATAAACGCTTCTCACAGATCAATAAAGACGTTTATTTTATACGATATTCACGTTGAATTATTTATATACGCAGGCGTGGCATTGCGGTAGATTTTCATTGGCAGAGAATCGAACCCACAACCGGCGAAAGCACTAAGTGCCAAACGCTTCTACCGCACGTAGCTACCACAGAAATCCACGGGGTATCAAAGATGCGCATCGTGAAAAGCCTTACCAGCAAGACCCCAGTCTCGAGGCGTTGGTGTGGTGGAAGCGTCTGTGGGCTATGACCATAGAAATGTGCAATATTAACGTTAATATAGTACATTTCTATGGCTATGACGCTTGGCGCCTTCGCCGGTTGTGGGTTCGATTCCCCGTCAATGACGTTGAATTATGTTATCATTATTGCTTTGAACAGTACAGCGTAGAAATAACCTAATTTGTTTCAAAAACAAGATAAAACGTAATGTTATTGCAACAACAATGTCTTCCAATCTAATTATGCACAAAATATTCAACAGAATATTTCTTAGACCGTGTTCAAAATTATAGGCTACTAACTGCCCTGTTTCTTGGGGTTTTGTTAAGAAATGTATACTGCCAGACAGTTTATACCCAGCTTACAGACGTTATAATTGACAAACAATTACCAGATAAACGCTAACAGATGCAGATTTAGGGCCTAATGAAGTTGATATAGACATATGGAACTATTTCCTCTTTGTGATACTGTCACCAATTCGAGTAAACGAGGTTGAAATTTAAATACAGCTTATATCCGTGATGCAGTTGTCACAAGATTTATAATTGTCTGTTATTTAACGAGTATTTTAGAATAAACATATGTTACCCAAAACGAGCGTTTAATACCTTTAGCTCTTTAAATCCGATAGACCAGATATAATAAAGGTGTCACGTTGTAAAGAATATTATGTTGACTATTTTGAAACTAAGTCGTCTGGGAACTCTTGTTGCCTATGGCACCAAGAGCTATCAGCCAAATTGGTTTGAAAATAGTCACCAGCTTACCTGTATGGTTGGCTCGATGTATCATTGAATTACTGTAATTGCATGGTTCATAGGGAACACACAGCAATATGAGGAACTGGTCTGGCGCGGGTTGATGTTGAGGGCCATCATTTGGCATCGAGGTATATAAAAACATCTATGTCACAACCACCGTCTCCAGTATGGCACCTCAGTATCGCTTATAATGATGGAAGAAATTAGTTCTTCGCCCATGCGACGTATTACCTTACCAAAGACGCGGAACAGATAGCAGTGCCTGCAGCAACAACAGCAGCCGTATCAGCGGGAACAGCAACCGCACCAGCAACAACAGCAGCCGTATCAGCGGGAACAACAACCGCACCAGCAACAACAGCAGCAGTATCAGCGGGAGCAGCAACCGCACCAGCAACAACAGCAGCCGTATCAGCGGGAGCAGCAACCGCACCAGCAACAACAGCAGCCGTATCAGCGGGAACAACAACCGCACCAGCAACAACAGCAGCAGTATCAGCGGGCGCAGCAACACCACCAGCAAAAACAGCAGCCGTATCAGCGGGAGCAGCAACACCACCAGCAACAACAGCAGCCGTATCAGCGGGAACAACAACCGCACCAGCAACAACAGCAGCCGTATCAGCGGGAGCAGCAACACCACCAGCAACAACAGCAGCCGTATCAGCGGGAGCAGCAACACCACCAGCAACAACAGCAGCCGTATCAGCGGGAGCAGCAACACCACCAGCAACAACAGCAGCCGTATCAGCGGGAGCAGCAACCGCACCAGCAACAACAGCAGCCGTATCAGCGGGAGCAGCAACACCACCAGCAACAACAGCAGCCGTATCAGCGGGAGCAGCAACCGCACCAGCAAAAACAGCAGCCGTATCAGCGGGAGCAGCAACCGCACCAGCAACAACAGCAGCCGTATCAGCGGGAGCAGCAACACCACCAGCAACAACAGCAGCCGTATCAGCGGGAGCAGCAACACCACCAGCAACAACAGCAGCCGTATCAGCGGGAGCAGCAACCGCACCAGCAAAAACAGCAGCCGTATCAGCGGGAGCAGCAACCGCACCAGCAACAACAGCAGCCGTATCAGCGGGAGCAGCAACCGCACCAGCAACAACAGCAGCGGTATCAGCGGGAGCAGCAACCGCACCAGCAACAACAGCAGCCGTATCAGCGGGAGCAGCAACACCACCAGCAAAAACAGCAGCCGTATCAGCGGGAGCAGCAACCGCACCAGCAAAAACAGCAGCTGTATCAGCGGGAGCAGCAACCGCACCAGCAACAACAGCAGCCGTATCAGCGGGAGCAGCAACCGCACCAGCAACAACAGCAGCCGTATCAGCGGGAGCAGCAACCGCACCAGCAACAACAGCAGCCGTATCAGCGGGAGCAGCAACCGCACCAGGAACAACAGCAGCCGTATCAGCGGGAGCAGCAACCGCACCAGCAACAACAGCAGCCGTATCAGCGGGAGCAGCAACCGCACCAGCAACAACAGCAGCCGTATCAGCGGGAGCAGCAACCGCACCAGCAACAACAGCAGCCGTATCAGCGGGAGCAGCAACCGCACCAGCAAAAACAGCAGCCGTATCAGCGGGAGCAGCAACCGCACCAGCAAAAACAGCAGCCGTATCAGCGGGAGCAGCAACCGCACCAGCAACAACAGCAGCCGTATCAGCGGGAGCAGCAACCGCACCAGGAACAACAGCAGCCGTATCAGCGGGAGCAGCAACCGCACCAGCAACAACAGCAGCCGTATCAGCGGGAGCAGCAACCGCACCAGCAACAACAGCAGCCGTATCAGCGGGAGCAGCAACCGCACCAGCAACAACAGCAGCCGTATCAGCGGGAACAGCAACCGCACCAGGAACAACAGCAGCCGTATCAGCGGGAGCAGCAACCGCACCAGCAAAAACAGCAGCCGTATCAGCGGGAGCAGCAACCGCACCAGCAACAACAGCAGCCGTATCAGCGGGAGCAGCAACACCACCAGCAACAACAGCAGCCGTATCAGCGGGAGCAGCAACCGCACCAGCAACAACAGCAGCCGTATCAGCGGGAGCAGCAACCGCACCAGCAACAACAGCAGCCGTATCAGCGGGAGCAGCAACCGCACCAGCAAAAACAGCAGCCGTATCAGCGGGAGCAGCAACCGCACCAGCAAAAACAGCAGCCGTATCAGCGGGAGCAGCAACCGCACCAGCAACAACAGCAGCCGTATCAGCGGGAGCAGCAACCGCACCAGGAACAACAGCAGCCGTATCAGCGGGAGCAGCAACCGCACCAGCAACAACAGCAGCCGTATCAGCGGGAGCAGCAACCGCACCAGCAACAACAGCAGCCGTATCAGCGGGAGCAGCAACCGCACCAGCAACAACAGCAGCCGTATCAGCGGGAACAGCAACCGCACCAGGAACAACAGCAGCCGTATCAGCGGGAGCAGCAACCGCACCAGCAAAAACAGCAGCCGTATCAGCGGGAGCAGCAACCGCACCAGCAACAACAGCAGCCGTATCAGCAGGAGCAGCAACACCACCAGCAACAACAGCAGCCGTATCAGCGGGAGCAGCAACCGCACCAGCAACAACAGCAGCCGTATCAGCGGGAACAGCAACCGCACCAGGAACAACAGCAGCCGTATCAGCGGGAGCAGCAACCGCACCAGCAAAAACAGCAGCCGTATCAGCGGGAGCAGCAACCGCACCAGCAACAACAGCAGCCGTATCAGCGGGAGCAGCAACCGCACCAGCAACAACAGCAGCCGTATCAGCGGGAGCAGCAACACCACCAGCAAAAACAGCAGCCGTATCAGCGGGAGCAGCAACACCACCAGCAAAAACAGTAGAAGTAGCAGAAGCAGCGACGTTGACGACGATGACAGGGGATGACGACGACGACGACGACGACGACGACGACGACGACGACGAAGAGATTACAGCCAGGATGGCAGTAGTGATAATGGTCAGTCAATTATTATCAACGATGATGACGACAATGTCAACAGCAATCAGTGTGGTAATATTCTATAATTATTATTGTTTAAGATGGTTATTAGGGCCTATTATTATTTCTAATTGTTAATATATTTTTTTGCCATTCATAATTATTTAACACAGAAATTTTCATTATTATTATTATTATTATTATTATTATTATTATTATTATTATTATTATTATTATTTTATTTTATTTTTTAGAATCTCTAAACCCATGTCCTAGGCCCTACGTCTATCGTAAGCCATAATTCATATATACAGTGTTAGAGTAACAGTTGGCATTCAATATGGCAGACATATGGCCTCAGGGCATACATGTCACCTGCTGTCCAGTCTCGATACAGCTCAATAATATGCTAAGTATATACAACAAATGATTACCCTATTATCACATTCTAATTCCCATTCATTCTTATACACGAGATCAGATTCTGATATCTTTCTCTTATTTGTCTTTCCCTTATCATTTGTTTTCGGGTTTTATGAACATGTAAAATGTAAAAACGTGTTTGTTTATGCGGTGCTGTTGATAAGAAATTTGTACAGCCCATGGTGCTTTTGGTGGGCTGATGAGAAGTTTTATTTTATTCATGAAAACATTCCCCACGAGACATATTCAATCTAGAATGCATTTAGAGCCTACGCTTTAACCCTTTAACGACTAAATTTGTTCAAAAAATTTAAATATTTACTTATTAAATGTACATTTGCAGGCCAAGAGAAGACTATTTTTGAAAATTTACCACTGGAATGACTGGCTCTGTTATCGAGCCAGTCATTCCAGTGCTAAATTTTCAAAAATAGTCTTCTCTTGGCCTACAAATGGGCATTTCTCAAGACCCCTGCAGAGGCCGGTATTGCCCGGTTTCGTCCTGAAAGGGTTAACCCTTGAAATATCATTGTCTAGATCGCAAGCCGGCTATATAGATAACCTGTTGAATCCTTTGAAACTAATTTAACTGGGAACTCTTGCTTCCATAGGAAGTAATAGCTCCAAGACAAATTAATTTCAATCTATTCAACAGAATATTCCTTGCATAATAAAGAATTTGTCATTTCGAGTCTGTGATGGTAAAATGGTAAAACAATAGGCTTATGAAGCGCCATGTGTGATGACGCAGAGCAGGTGGTCATTAAAGAAAAATTCACCTGATTGACCACTATCGCATGCTGCAAACGACAAGTGGTCCTTATAGGGTAGCTAGAATCGTGGCCATCATAAATGTAAGGAGCGTTAACATGGCGGGCCTAGGCCAGAATGGAACTGGTGGGTGAAGCTATATTAAATTCATTATAATTATAATAATAATATTATATAAATACGCAAAATAATAACACTACGAATAGGTTACCACCTTGGTACTAACTTCACGAGAGTCTCATCCTTCACCTGTAATCGATCCATCTCGCCCACATACGTTCACTCCACTAATACAACCAGCTCAAATTCGAACCAATAGAAGTATACATTTCTAGCTATCCTCCGCCCATGTCTATCTAAGGCGTGTTCTCACTGGAGAGTTAATCTGGAATAACACCATACCTCCGTATTGCGCTACGCCGGTTGAGTCTCCAGTAAGAACGCGGCCTTAGGTTCGCTCACGTTCTGCACGTATCTGGATCGATTTATATACATTGAACTATGAATTATCAGAATCTCATTTCCAGGCAAGCTGTTGAATATTTTTAAACTAATTTGACTAGGTGATGTTGCTGCCTATGGCATAAACAGCGCCCAGTCAAATTAGTTTCAAAATATTCAACAGAATGTTTATTAAATAATAAATCTATCAAAGCCATACAATTCGTAACACTTGACGGAAGATTCGTAACACTTGACGGACATTTCCAGCTTCATAGTGGTAACTCTCAAAGATCCTAGATGTACTACGCCAGGCCAGTTGCAATGAAGATGAGCTACGACTAGTGAGACTACTGCTTGCAGACACCAAGCTGAGAGTACGAGTCAAGTCAGTGAAGGCTGTAGAGTTTGAGACATCAATCGGCTCCCAACAGGGAGATGGTCTATCTCCGGTGCTTTTCACCTGCTACCTTGCTGCCACATTGAAATCTGTGCGGGAAAGTTCCACAAGACCAACCCCCTCCCCCCTCCCCCCTCCCCCCCTCCCCCCCTCCCCACCCCAAGTATCAGTACTGGGCATGCCGATAGAGATGGAATATGCCGACGATGTGGACTTCATAGATGAGGAAAAGAAGCCCCTTGACGAAATTCTCCCCATAGCTGCAAGCAAACAAAAAATTGAGAATCTCTTTATGAATTAATCCAAAAGAGAGTTCACCCACATATACCTATCTACAAAGCATGAAACTATAGAAAATGACGACACACTTCGTGGCGGCGAGCCATGGAGGAAAAGTAAAATCCTGGGCTCACTGCTTTGCAGTACTGCTGACATTTCTGCACTCTGCGTCATGGGGAACATAGCTTTCCAGTCCTGGAAGCTATGGATTCATAGATCAAAGATGCCCTTGATAAAAAGGCTACGTTTATACAATGCAACCTGCGTATCCTTAATGCTGTATAACTGTAGCAGCTGGGGGAGTTCCAAAGGCAGCTCTAGGCAAACTCGATGCCTGCCACCGCAAACACATACGCACCATCACTGGACACCGATGACCAGACAGCATAATTTCCAACGATACACTATACAAGATGTGCAATACGTCTCCGCTGTCTGTAAAAGTCGCCTAGCAAAGATCGTCCATGTTTGGCCATGTGCTAAGGATGCCAGAAGAGATACCAGCACAGAGCTTTGGAATTCTCCCTACTCGGAGCCAGCAAATACAAAGCCAGGAGAGGACGTCATTGCATAAATCTGCTAAGTGTGCTACGAGGTGACCTCAAGAATAGCAGGACTCGGTACACTCAAGTCAAGAATGGACATGAGGAAGCTAAGGATTTCGGCTGAGGACAAGACACAGTGGGCAAACGCGAAGAAGGACTGATTGCAGCTGTAGGATGTTTCTAATACTACAGCCGCAGAATACTGTAATCATACATAGTGGTATATTCTCTGTAAATGATGATTGTAACGTCAGCTTACATGTGACGTAATTGATGATGATGTAATATACTTGAGCGACAGATCGGATTCCTTAATTGTGGAATGGACGTTCCGTTATTGTACTGAATAATGTATGCTATTTTATGTGTAGGGTATTCAATTTATTCGACAGTTATAGCCTAAAGCGTAAAACAAAACATGCACGCGTATAGATAGGCCTAGTCTATATGCTACATACATTGTATCTCGCATCCACTGGACATAACTTAAACCATAGTCAACAACCCGCATGGCCATCCCAATCAGGGCCGTATTTAGATATGTGGGAGCCCTGGGGCAAAGAATGAGAGGGGGTCTGGGGTCCTACCCCATACATTTTTTTACATCTAGGTGCTCTCAGACGGCCAGAGAGTCTACTTTTAGGGTGAATTATGGCGCTTTCTTTCGTTGTAAAGTTATTTTATTTTGCAAATTTTCGTAATTAACATTGTTACCGAACACCAAAAGTTAGGCAGCAATGTCTTCTTCCAATCCAATTATGTTCAAAATATTCAACAGTATGTTATTTTACTGTATGTGCTCAATCCATATTAGGCCCACAGCACCAAATTTCAATCCCACGGTTTCTACACAATCTGTCATTGTGGAGCCTACAATACGATATGGGTGCGCCATTTTAGGTTTCCCCTTATTGTTTTCTGAGGCGTTGTTGGTTGTTTTAAGGTTTGTGTCAAACTGACATTCTATGTACACAGATTTATTCCATAGCAAGTGAGGGTGTTCTAAAGCGGTTCTTGATGCTTTACGAGAAAAATATAAGATGAAAACTAATTTCTCCCTTTGGAAAATACACCATTAAACCACATAAAATATGTGCTGGCACTGCAACAGAACACAAACAATGTCATGTCACTCCCATGATTCTAGCATAAGTAATATAAATTATGAATCATCCTTATCGGTTACCATGTCATTGTCCTCGTCCTCGCCCTTAGGCATGTAATCCTCATAGATCATCATCTTCGTCATCGTCGCTGACATCAGAAGTAATGTTCTAAATGTTGTTATTGTTATTACTGGACCATTTGCGTGGGTGCGTGCGTGCCATCGTTGACGAGCTACGGTTTCAATGACATTTTCTTATCAACGACTTTCGCTTTGCATGTGTACCGCGCTAATATCGAATTTGCGCCCTTGGTCAATTCGATATTGGGACGTTACGTATAATCCTATATGTCCGTGTGTGAGCGGGTGGTGTATGTGTCAATACGGATCATGGACAGACATGTTAGTTTATATGCAGACGGAGCTGACCGTTCCTCCTTTAATCTATTTAACCGGTTCATAACGAAATCGGACGAAACCAACCTCTACAGTGGTCTTGAGAAATGTCCATTTGCAGATCAATAGAAGACTATTTTTGAAATTTTACCACTGGAACAACTGGCTCGGTAAACGAGCCAGTTATTCCAATGGTAAATTTTCAAAAATAATCTTCTTTTGGCCTGCAAACGGATATTTAATCAGCAATATTTTGATATTCTTGACCACCCGTATTCGTTAAGGATTGTACTTTTCCTCCATGGTTCCAATGACCAAAGTTAGCCATTAAAATAACGTTGTTTGATTCAGTAATAATTAGCCGAAAATTGGTGCCAATTTGTTGCTGTAAATTGGCTACGTAATTTGGCATCTTACTAGAGCATGTTAATAATAATAATAATAATAATAATAATAATAATAATAATAATAATAAAGGCGCGAAAATTTAATTATGTGATTAACTCAGTAATCTAAATCCAACAATCTGATATTATTTTGTATTTATAACAACAAAACAAACCGCAAACATGTTGAATTCTGTAAAACAAACATAAACATCACAGCTTTTAGGCCACTAAGCTAACATATTTATTCAGAAAGTCGAAGACTGGTGATTATTTTGAGAATCATTTGTCCGAAACTCGCAAGAAGCCAGGAACAACACTCAGTCAAATTCTTCTCAAAATAATCAGCGTGTGCTAGAAGCAAATAAATCCTGAATAAAATGTTTGGCATGTTCCTATATAGGATGAAATGTCTTACCATATGCCCCTAACTATAGGAATTAAAATTAATCTGTTAGGTAAATCCTATCAAAGATCTTTTGCAACATCGACGCTAAAACCCTAATCAGATTTATTATTGCTCAAACTTTCTTAAACATAAACAAAACAAAATGGCGTTTCTTTAAGGTGTCGCACGGTGGCACATTGTCTACAACGTAATCCCGTTACAAGCGTGTGTTGTAGTGTGCATCCTGTATCTTCGTATATCGTTCTTACTACACAGTATAATGAAGACATTACAAAATATTTAAAAATTATCTGACTGAAAGTTATTTCTTCCTGTGACAGCAACAGCATTCAATCAAATTGTCTTCTACTTTGTCCACCAGTTATCGTATTTCGTGTCCTTATTTCTGAAATCCGGTCTGAAGATGGTCTTATAAAACGATTTTAGCACCATATACTTATTCTATGACGAGGAAGAAAAACTATGCTCAAAATTGCATTATCCGTCAAAACAGAGCGATGTCGCGAAACTAATACGTCACAAAACCCCTCCCGCCCCCTTCCATCACATCTCGCGCGTGAGCGTCAATCGAGCGTGCAATCGGTGATGTTGATACAATTGATTATGGCCACGCCGAAGCCATCCGGTTCGCGCCCTCTGATTGGGTGAATGCAGAAATACGGGATTTACTATAAAACACCGATCATGGTTATCCTGCGTGTATCGACATTTTTGTGATTCTCGCCAAAACACGCAGTGCTCGCTACGAAAACGGTATTGGAAATGTGTACTAGTGCAGCATAGTAATTCACAAATTAGACACATCTCTGCTACTACTCAGATATTTGTATCCCAGAAAGCGTTATACTAGTGTAGAATACTACGTGCTGTTATATAAAGTGTGTCGCTGATTTTATCAATGGAATTTGTTCTTTAAACTTATTTAGGTCCTAATTATAAGAACTTTAATCATCGGAATCTGTGCTGTTTGGAATTTTCACAAGAATCAACCAACTACAGTAAGTTTATTAATTACATTTTAAAATCATTTTATGCATTATTTAGAAAGAGAACGTCATAAAATTGTAGCACATTCGACTCTGAAATCATATGATCTCAAACTTAGCCAAACAATACTGGAAAGTTGTTAATATTTTGAAACTAAGTTGACTGAAAGTTGTTGCTGCCTTATACTGCAATTGCTTCCAGTCAAGTTAGCATCAAATTATTCACGAGAACATCTAGTGCTTCAAAAAGACGTATTTGTCATATCGGACCGATTATGATTCACGGTGTTAAAATACGATAACTATATTGTGCTTTGTAATACGACCAGCTATATAGGAGCACCAATTTGTTCATTAAAGGCAGGTGGTTCTTTAATCGAAGTCATCTGTCAAGTGCGATTTTGATCGATATATGATGGCGGTTCTTTAAAACAGTGCACTTTAGACCACCTGTCTCTAACTCTTTAAGCCTTAAGAATGTTCAAGAAAAAAAGACTATTTTTGAAAATTTTGCACTAGTTCTTATAATTAGGACCAAATTTTCTAAAATAGTCATATCTTGGGCTGCAATATGAGTGTAAGAGTTAAAGAACCACCGCTCTTTGTCATGAAAGGCAGGTTGACGCTAGATGCAGTTTACCTGTAGGCCTACACGCTCCGCGTTAGCATAATCCTCTTTACCCATTCACTGCTAGGCGTCGGTCTATATTTAATTCAACTTTGCTCGCTAACTACAGTTTTATTTGAATAGGCCGTATTGTCGATGATGAAATCAAAGTGCTTCTTTCTTAGACAGCACTATTCTCCAGCATTATCATTTTCAAAATGAACAGATTTTGTCCTGGTACCAACAGCTCATACAAAGTCATTACTGGTGGTCGCAGAAACAATTCAATTCAATTAAATTTTAATTACACCAAGACTTTTTATAAAATATGCTGGGCAAACTAATCTTCCCACAGTTATATGTTATTGTGGATAAGCACATTAGATACATATATATTTACATGTAACCCATCACCATCATCATCATCATCAACAACAACAACAACAACAACAACAACAACAACAGCATCAGTATCAGCGCCACCACCATCGCCACCATCACCACCATCACCACAACAACCACCACCACCATCATCATCATCATCATCGTCACCATCATCAATATAGGTTTTTGTTGTATTTTAATATTATTATATAATTTAAGAACCTATTTTATTATTGTTGTGTATCAGTTAAGTTTATAATCAAGCCTAGGGTTAGGGTTATGGTTAGTCTGTCTGAACACTTTAATCCTCAAATTTATTCAAGAAAGTTTCTGTTTTCTCATAGAAAATGTCCATTTGCAGACCAAGACAAGATTATTTTTTAAAATTTACCGCTGCAATGACTTGCTCGTTTATCGAGCCAGTGATTCCAGTGATAAAGTTAGAGAAAATAGCCTGTTCTTGGCATGCAAATGAACATTTCTCTAGACCACTGCAGAAGCTGTTTTGACCGGCTTGAGTGATAAAGGTGTAATGGGCAGTCTGGGTGATCCTCAGCCAGGTAGTCAGACGTGAGAAATGTCTGATCATGCACCATCCTATGATGCGTCTCTTATTAGCTCACTTGGCAAATGCCACCGAACTCGTAGGACCTGTCCGTTGGGGCCCATGATCAGATGATCCGTATCATACTGATTCCCGGTGTTTTATACTGCAACTCTAGAGTATCGGGAACCAGTTGGATCATTAGAATCATCGGACCATGTCCAAATCGAACATGCCCGGCATGCAGTAGTATCCATATGTTCCCTAATGTACTGACCATCTGTCAGTAAACAAGACGCATTGCTAAAACTAAACATACAAGAAATTATAGCAAATCATGTTAATCTATAATCAATAATATCTGCTTATCATTCCATCTATCCATCTGTTCAACTACTGGACGCATATATTACGCTTGGCGTCACGGTGAACTACATGGAACAACATACTCAATTTCACTTTCAATTTTATTTACAAACCCAGTTCAGATTGTGACATATGGGAAAAACAAATGTTCAATATTTACAAAGAACTATCCATATATTATTATTGCAAATATCATCGTCATCCACCACCATCACCACCACCACCACCACCACCATCATCATCATCATCATCAGGGATGCGCCGATTTCAAATTCAATATTGGTCACCTGCGCCTGACCAACAGGCGTGTAGATATCGGAGTGGATATTTGGTCCCACGCCGTTGGCCAATGGCACAAATTCGATATTGGCGCATTACATAAATAAACTATCCTATACTGCATACTTACGAGCTGTTGGCTCCTATAACTCTGTTATGTTTAGCATGATACTTGACCTATATTATAACTCTGTTATGTTTAGCATGATACTTGACCTATATTATAACTCTGTTATGTTTAGCATGATACTTGACCTATATTATAACTCTGTTATGTTTAGCATGATACTTGACCTATATTATAACTCTGTTATGTTTAGCATGATACTTGGCCTATACTATAAATCTGTTTTGTTTAGCATGATACTTGACCTATACTATAACTCTGTTATGTTTGGCATGATACTTGGCCCATTTTAAAAAGTATGTTGCTCCAAGATGTTGTATAAAACAGCAACCCAATTCTCCTAATGAACGTCAATTTTGCTCACAACTATAGCAATTCACATTTCCTGAGTGTCCATCTATAATCTGACGTAATATGGCGTCATAATCAGCTAAGCGGCTTGTAGGATGACGTCATAATCATTACGTCATAAATGATCCTATTAGACCTGTCTTTAACGCTTAATAGTCTGACACGTACGAATTGTATGTTTTTGCTATTTAAGAAACATGCTGTTGAATATTTTGAAACTAATTTGACTGGGCGCATAGGCAGCAACATCACCCAGTTAAATTTGTTTCAAAATATGCAACAGCTTACCGGTATAGTTTTCTGGAAATTGATAGTCAGAGGGTACAGAGATCGATCGATCCCAACACGAGCGAGGTGTGGGTGGAGCTTAGCTAGAGATGGGCGGGGCATAGCTAAACATGGAAAGATCCATTGCGAATGAAATCTGAGTCTTCGACACAGCAGCAAGGAAATTAATGTTGTATGTATTTCTATTTTACAGACACATTCCATGGTATACAGCATTTGATTGGCAGCTATGGGGCGTTCCATCATTACGTCATACATATTGCATTACTTCTGCTGTCTTCTGGTATTTATCGTCTGCTATGAAACGCCCGTCTCGTCTGCCCGTAAGGTGATAGTCTTTGACACGGAAGAACAACAGACGATCGGTAACATTATAGGCACCGTAAGTCAACAGCCAGAGTTCTACACGCAGGTTGCATATTACGAACCAGCACAGCTTCGGTTCAGCTTTCTGACGGAGGGGTACCCCAACACCCATCTGTTCCACATTGACGACACTTCCGGTATGATTACGACAACCGCCACCCTTGATAGAGAAAAATTATGCCTAAGCCAGAGCTGTACATTAGAGCTGCTTATAGGAATATATTCAGTTTCTGGTGATTATTTTCACGTGATGCCAGTACACGTGCGACTGCGAGACATCAACGACCACGTGCCAACATTTCCACAAAGGGACATAACTCTTCTGATTCCAGAATCCTCACCTATTGGCACCAAGTATCAAATCACCCACGCAGTTGATCCTGATCGTGACATAAACTCAATCCAATCGTACAAACTACAGCCCGAACACAGCCCATTTAAACTTGAAGTCAACAACCGATCATCGCTTGGTACTGAACTCTCACTTGTTCTCCTTCGTGAACTAGACCGCGAGAAGACACAAAGATATTCCCTTAGAGTTTTGGCAGAAGATGGCGGGACTCCACCTCTGACTGGATTAATGGATATCTCGATAGAGGTTACCGATATCAATGATAATCGACCAGTGTTCAGCCAAGATGTTTACTCGGTCGTCATCCATGAAAATAGCCCATTATCGTCTCCAATAATAACAATCAAAGCCACAGATGCGGACTTCGGAGCGAATGGTCAGCTGGGGTATACTTTTAGCTACAGCACAATGCGGCAATACAGGGACCAGTTTAGCATCAATGGTGAGACCGGTGTTATAGGATTAGTAAAAGGTCTTGATTATGAGGTGAAGCAGAGGTATGAGTTAGTGGTAGAGTGTTCTGATTATGGTAACCCTCCACAAGTCTCGCAATCCGTGGTAATAGTTGATGTAGAAGACGTGAATGACAACCGTCCAATAATACACTTCAATCTCCTATCCGATATCCCAGAGAACACGGAATTAGGCGCATTTATTGCTCACGTGACTGTTTCTGATCTGGACTCGAACCAAAATGGTCATGTGCTCTGTCACTTAAACATCACAGATTTCATCCTGGAACGTATATATGGTAATGAGTTTCAACTGCGTTTAAATACCAGACTCGATAGAGAAATAATAGACGTTATTAATGGTATGATAACTTGTCGAGACAATGGGACGGACGTCCTTCAGTCTCATAGAATCTTCCGAATTTCCGTAAAAGATGTCAACGACCACACTCCGGCATTTGTACAAGGTATTTACAGACTGCAGATTACGGAAAACTGTCCCTTGAATACATCTATTCTCACGATGACGGCCTTCGATCCGGACCCAGAATACGGACAGATCACATACAGTTTACACTCTAATAACGTGAATGATTCTGTTTTTACTATTCACCCACAGTCTGGTCTTATTACAACAACCGGTATTGTTGACAGAGAACGAAATTCAGAACACATTTTAGAGATCACCGCCAAAGATAACGGCTTGCCTCCCCTAGTATCCACAGTGACTGTTATAGTTATAGTATCTGATGAAAATGACAATTTCCCAGCATTTTCACAACCAGAATTCCTGCTTAAATTACCAGAAAACATGCCTCCGTATAGTGAAGTTGGACACATATCTGCCTCAGATCCAGACTATGGTCTAAGCGGCAAGGTGTTGTACGAACTTAACGCGGGCAACATTTACGCCGATCTGTTTAGTTTAGATTCACGGTCAGGGGTTATTAAAACTAAATCATCATTTGACCGAGAGACTCAGCAGACTTACTACTTACTTGTGAATGCTCTGGACAGAGGCACGCCATCTAAAACCAGCACAGCTACTGTGACAATTCAAATAACTGATCTGAATGACAGTCCACCAATTTTCCTGTTTCCAACAGAAGACGACCACACTATAAACATTACACTGCCAGTCCCACGCAACGCCATTCTCACCAAAGTCAGCATCTTTGACGCAGACGTAGGGGATAGCGCGAAGGTCTTATTCGCCCTATCAGCCGGAAATGGTGACAAGCTCTTCCGCATACATCCGCTTAACGGCGAGATCTCGCTACCTGAAGGTGTGGACTCAGAAGAGGATTTTAGGCGACATTTACAGATTTCAGTCAAGAACCCTGGAACGGACATTAGTCTAGATGGAAAACTTGTGATTAACTTTAATGTACGCTCAAATGGTGACCTACTCGCGTACTCAGATGAGACCTCGGTAAACAATTACGTGATTATACTTATCTGCATTCTCGTTGTCGGTTCCGCTATCGTCGCTCTCGTTCTCAGCGTCATCTGTGTCGTGCTTAAGAGACGGAGTCGAAAAGAGAACGTGTATCGGACTCGGGTGGGCGCGATTAAGACAATGATGGACGTAGAGGAATACATCGGAAATCACGAGTACAGCAACGCGCGTCTGAATGGAGAGATGGATCTGAATTTGAACAGTGACAGTGATTCCAGTCCTGATTATAAAACTGTGACCTTTGACCCTGATCATAGAATCGACCATCCGGATGAGTGCTACAATCCTGACACATCACAAAGTACATTCTCCTCCATGAAACACAGCCAATCTAATATATCAATGGAAGAAGCATTTATTGAGGTAAGCTATATGAACGTCATCTCATCATTCTCATCATTCTCATCATTCCCTTCTCACTCTCCTTCGTTCTCATGTTCTTCCTCATACTACTTTTACTGCTACTACTGCTGCTACTACTGTTGTCGCTAAAAGGAGGCAACCGCTGCTCCTGCTGCTGCTACTGCTGTTGCTACTACTGCCGCTGCTCCTACTGCTCCTGCTGCTACTACTGCCGCTGCTACTGCTGCTCCTGCTGCTGCTACTGCTGCTGCTACTGCCACTGCTACTGTTGCTCCTGCTGCTACTACTACTACTACTACTGCTGCTGCTACTGTTGCTCCTGTTAATCCTGCTATTGCTGCTCCTGCTGCTGCTACTGCTGCTCCTGCTGCTGCTGCTACTGCTGCTACGGTTGCTGCTGCTGCTGCCGCTACTACTGTCGCTGCTATTGCTGCTAATGCTGCTACTACTTGTGCTGCTGCTGCTGCTGTTGTTGCTGCTGCTGCTGCTGCTGCCGCTAACAAGAGGCAGCAGCATATTCGGCTGCTGCTACTACTATCCCTACTACTACTACTACTACTACTACTACTACTGCTGCTGCTGCTGCTGCAGCTGCTGCTGCTGCTGCTGCTGCTGCTGCTGTTGCTGCTGTTTCTGCTGTTGCTGCTGTTGCGGCTGTTGCTGCTGCCGCCGCCGCCGCCGCCACCGCGCCGCCGCCGCCGCTACTACTACTACTACTACTACTACTACTACTACTACTACTACTACTACTACTACTACTACTACCGCTGTGACTGTTACCTCTGCTGGCACTGCTGCTGTTGCTGCAGCGACAGTAGCAATGAATATGATCACGGTATTTGAACATGGTTTCGGCTCATGTTGTATGTGTGTGATGACGCTGGTTTTCTTGTGCTGAAATGCATTACAATTGTTCCCGAAAATAGGTCACAGTTATCCAATTTCATTGTAATGCATCCCACCCACCATCCACCTCTTCATCTCAAAGCCACTTTACTGGACATGTATATCCGTCACGGGTTTTATACATGGTACAACAAATATCCCACCAATGATTGGCTACTTGTGAAATGTCGATCGCAGCCGCCATTTCACGTCATCTTAATTCCGCCCCTCGATCAAACAAGGTGCCAAGTTTGGATGGAATCTACCGACTAAATATCAAGTCATCTTTTTGGATTCACTGCATGGCTGGCTGGACTAATGGATGAAGGGAAGGATGGATTGATTGATGGATGGATGGATGGATAAACCAAGGACCATGTGCATTTGAACAACAACCATCAATAACATATTCAATTTATCATATTTTCAGTCGCCAGCAGCCTGTAGTTCGATGAACGGCATTCGCAAACATGACCGCTACACGGCATTCCCGGTGATGAGTCCAGATGCCAGCGACCACCAGATTAACCAGCAGACTGATTTGGATAATGTGATATCAGAACGAAACAGCAACCTAAGATCCATCCTCTACAACTGGATGCTAAAGAACTACCACCCTGGCGACACTGTGCCTCCCAATGTCTCTGTTGAGGTTAGTTACATTAGGTGGATCCATTCTAGCTGTGCCCACCAATGCGTGAATCCAGTTTTATCTAACCCACCGACTTCTACGCTAAGCTCCGACCACGCTTTTCGCGTGTTGGAATTGAGTTATATGCTTTGAACCCTGAATTCCAGAATCACAATTTCAAATGTAACTATACATGTAAGGTGTCTATATGGCAGCCACAGCGCCCAGTCAATATAATTATATTAACACTACTAATTATTTCTAAGATAGGTGGTCAAAGCCCTCTTGTCTTACGAAAGCGAAAGATTGCATCTCAAAAGGCATCACCTGTCACAACCTACTCGTAGGGGTGCGAATTACTGCACTGCCACTCATCCCGGCCCCAACGGATACTGTATAGCCGTTTAAGACCGGGTTACTCGATATGCATTGAGGCATTCGTCTTCAGATGTTCCGAAAATGCCTGTAGGATGAAACATGCGGCATGTCGGAATATAAACGCACTGCACGCGCATCAATTCACGAGTAATGTCATGAGCTACAATCACCCCTATCGGGACACGCATACTAACCATCTCTGATCATTTCAACAGTGCGTCTAATAGTCAATCATGTAGCCTGCCAACCTCCATAACATCCGTTTCCTACTCGCTCATTACGTCACTGAATAAGTAAAACCTTTCATAACAACGTCACCATGTTGTAGATGGGCACGTGACAAAACAAATACATTCTAATTAAAGGTCAATAGACAGAAGAATGACATATCCAGATAATTAGTCATCTGATCTGCGGAAAAACAATGAATAATCAGATGATCCTTCCAAGCACATGTTGATTTACCACTCTTGGAGAAAGTTTATTTAGACAGATTTGTCCCCAGTATAGTTGATATGTGTATCAACCAGAAAGTTTCAATTTTCTTATAGAAAATGCCAATTTGCAGACCAGGAGAAGACAGAAGACTATTTTTTAAAACGTACCGCTGAAATGACTGGCTATATTTCTAACAGTCAATTTTCAAAAATAATCTTCTCTTGGTCTATAAATAGACATTTCTCAAGACCACTGCAGAATCTGTTTTTGACAGACCTGTGATCTTCAAAGAATATTGACTAAATTGGAAAGCAATCTTGATTGTAAACCAATAAAATGCCAGTAAAACTGACATGTGGATAATCAAAAGTAGCGTGGCTAAACCATTGGCTAATGATTAAAATTAATTTAATTTTTTTGATTGACAGCTGTACTCACTAATTCCAGCATTTCAATTGCAAACCAAAAGTTTATGTTGCTAAACATTTTGAAACTAATATGACTGAAAGCTGTTGGGCAGCAACAACAACTTCCTGTCAAATTAATTTCAAAATATTCAACACTTTTCTGATATAGTAAGGCTCTATTGTCTCTGGACTGTAGAATTGATAGTCTTAACTGATGATGGCTGACCGCAAACGGGTTTATAAGTGACATTGAAGTAGAAATGTGGCTAAAATATTAAATATTTGGCTACCAAAAAATGGTATTTGGCTAATGTATTGGCTAGAATAATGCAAAGTCAGATCTGTCCCAGATTATTCCTTATTATTCCTCATTAACAACACCTGGTCCTACTCTTTCAGGCACAGAAAATCCTCATAGGTTTTCACGACTACACAGCATTGTCACTCCCGGAAATGACGTCAGAACATGGAAGCAGCGACAGTGGGCATGGGCCGAGTGAGGAGGACATGTGCTATAAGATAGCAGAGATAGAATCAGGTAGGGGCCGAATAAATAAGCTCTTAACACCTTAACCCTTTAACCTTCGAATTTGTTCATGAACTCATAGAAAATGTCAATTTGCAGACCAAGAGACGACTATTTTTGAAAATTTACCACGGGAATTACTGGCTCGTTTATCGAGCCAGTCATTCCAGTGCTAAATTTTCAAGAATAGACTACTCCAGAAAGCATGTTAGCTGATATGAGTGTTAAAAGGTTAACGCTTAAAGTATTACAACTTTCTCAAAATGACGATTTGCAGACCAAGAGATTATTTTTGAAATTTTACCTCATTTATCGAGCCAGTTATTACAGTGGTAAATCTTTACAAAATTGTCTAAAGGCCACGTCCTCTTTGAAACTAATATTTCGATAAACAGCGACAGCATGTAATTAGTAGTTTGGAAATGCAATCGATTAATAATTTCCAATGGCCTTCTCAATAGTAGAAAGATTTGGGAAAGATTGTACTTTTCGTGATAATTAACAGTTGTGTTATTTGTTGTTCTGGTAGTAATTCATGCCACTATTCAAAGTTCATGCACTTTAAGTCTAGCTTGTTTTATATGTGGCACGCTTTCGCACATACATGCGCTTCATACAGGCATGAAGAAGCAGATTCGAAAGCTTTTTACAAAAATCAATGAAGTTTATCTCAAACAAATTATCATGATTTCTGGATAAGATGTGGCCTTTATAGGTCTATGACTTGTCCAATGAATTGCATGGATTTTGACGAATTGCCTTCAGTAATTCTGGTCTGAGCAAAGGGTGTATTAGGAAGTAATATGGACCCCCCTCCCCACCATGACAACCATTATCTCCCTGAAAAGAGGAGTTGGAATGTAGCTGTGAGTGTATTGCCATTAGCACGTGCGTACGTGTGTCTGAGTGCGTTTGTGCGTAATAGGTATCAATATTATTTGTGTGGCCAGCATAAAGCCATTACCGCCATACCCCCACCCCACCCCACCCCATATCTTCGCTTAAATGGGCACATACAAATTTTCCTCTCCTTGTCTGTGGCACTTTATATTTTCATAAGCAGTTAACCTTTTTGGCTACTAAAAATGTAGGAATTTTTAAAAGTGGGTGGGAAACAAAGACCTCGTGGTGTTCATTGTAAAAAGCTGTTGCTATTATTGACGTTAGTTATCTACATCATCACACTTTTCTAAATTCTTATCAATTAGCACTAAAATGTTGTCTATTGAGCAATTCAATATGGCATTTCAGCGGTAAATGGGTAGTTGTCATTTACTCTCGCACTTTACCTAATATTCAGACAAGAGTTTTTTGGTTTGTTTAGACACGGGGTTTCTTTCTTAATCTAATGCTCAACCTCTCAAGTTTACCACATCTGTGCCCATGATAACGGGATCGCAGCTGTTTAGGCCATACTATTAGCCATTGGTGGTGGGGTTTTTTGCTTCTTAAATTCTTAATGCCGAGTTGATGCCAAAATTGACTAAAGTGTCATCCTGACGCGTTAATTTAGTCTAGGCCTCCTCGGAACCTCCAACTGTTCCTTAGAGACCCGACATGATGTATGATGCTGGTCTTCTGCTAATAAATCAATTCACTCTTTGAATACTGAATTCCAAGATTCTCCATTCAAAGATAGATATATAGGTAAGCTGTTGAATATTTTGAAACTAATTTGACCGGAAGCAACAATCCACCGTCAAATTAGTTCCAAACTATCTCAACAGAATATTTATTAAATGGTAAATTGATTTTCCGAACTTGGTTTTTAGGTCGCAAAGGGTTAAGATACTTGCGTAATTGTGTTGGAAATTGAGCATCTCGTGACCAACTCGTGACGAACAAATTGACTATTATATGTCTCTCCAGAAAAATCCCCCATCCCCCCCACCCCCACCCCACCCCCACCTCTCTCTCCCCCCCTCCCTCCCTCCCTCCCTCCACTCTTCCTCTCCCTTATATCTGCACTTCCCCCCCCATCCACATGCATATTAGTGGTTAGATTGATCATGGATATGTCTAATCAGGAAAAGTTGAAGGATTATGACCATTGTTATTGGCATAGACATCTTCCAGCAGCATCATTCTTAACAAGCAAAAGGTCCGTTGTTATGGTAAATGACTGAATGAAAGTTAATAATGTTCGTGGGATTTTACTCGTAGATGTATGCCTACTTTACATTAAAATGTTCTCTTTCAGCTCTCGCATGCCAATACGCACGCGCACGGAATACGTCATTCCAGTATGCCCTTCATCCAGAGGATTCTGATCAAGCAGCACAGGACAAACTCGAATCCAAACACGTGCGCTTTACCGTCAGCACACCGGATGTGCTACGTCACATCGGATACGAAGGTGCGGCTACAAATATCAAACCGGAACAACTCAGTTCTTTTCGTTACCAGACGAGACAAACGCCATACTTGAGTATTAACAAAAGTACCAGCTTCGATCCAAATTTAAAGTCATCGTTGCAGACAGACATTTAGAACACTACAATATATATATATATATATCGGACAAAATCTTGTGTAAGGTCATGTTGAAATCTTTTATAAATTGTCCTATTGTCTGCTTTTGCGAACCATTTGATCAGCGTCTTCCTAACAATATGGGAGATGATGAAACGTGAGTAAACCGTAACCTAAAGTTAGTGACAAGTAGGCCTAAGTAACCGTTTAGTATTGTCTTTTCTATTAATATTAAAGATCAGTTTGTTTGGCTTACGTAAATACTGCCAGACCTGCTCGGAAGACAGCCTCGTTTTGGGCTCGCCAAAATGGCGATTTTAAAAGAGGCTGAAAAGAGATCACATGTCTTAAATTACCACAATTCAGTTCCCGTGGCAATAACGTTAGTTCATACAGTACAGCTCCGCAGTAACTTAACGTGTTTTCAAAACAAAAATAGTACATACTGTTGTATACTCTGAACATAATTGGATTGGAAGACATTGCTGCATAAGGCAGCAAAGTCTTCCAACCCATTTCTGTTCAAAATATTTAACAGACAATTTCTTGCAGTGTTCACGTTCCTGTGTTTTTTTGGTTTTTGGAAACATTTAAACTTATTTTCTAGCTGTACTGTATGCTTCATATTTCAGCAGATTTGTTATGGAAAATAGAAATGTTTAGAAACCAGTATGCTGTTCCGTAATTTGGTCATCTAACACCGAGATTGATCTTACAGTACAGCTTAAACATAGCTTTACATGTTTCCAAAAAAACGAAAACACAAACATGTTAGTTAGTACAACACGATATAACTACTGTTCTATTTAATAGTGTCCACTTGATCGGAAACGATTACTGCGTTACATAATAATGGCTTCCAATCAAATTACGTTCAAATTATTCAACAATATGTTTTATTTTGTTTTGTAAACATGTTAAGTTATTAACAAGCTGTACCGTACACTACAAAACAAAATCATGCTACGAATTTTCTCACTTGACCAAATCGGTATAGCATCTGACCACACTGATGCCAATATTCTATCTTCTACTGTGTCAATAGAAGAGAAACTGGCGTACATTTTTCAACAATTTTGGTGGACGATGTTGCTGTCTACGACAGCACAAAATTTGTAGAAAAGTGAACACCAGTTCATCATTTAATTTAATATGAAAATTAACATTTTTGACATCAGAGTGGTAAGGATTAAGTTAGACTGTATTTTGTCTTTAGACATTGCCACATTGCTTAAGACTGTACCACCCCCAGTATTACTCTCTGTATGTTATACAGTCGTTATACAATGTCCATATGTGGATTCTTGCGAAGTAATATCGTGTAAATTCGTGTTATCGAAATCCTATGTAATTTGTACATAGCATTGTTAATGGTATGCCCTGTGTATATAGATAAACATACATTATTAAAATTTCAACGAATTTATTTTCAGGTGTAAATACTATGTACAAATAATGAAGTGCTCCAAAGATTATTTATAATATCATTAATTAATAAATTATTTTGTTATTATATAAAATTTAGTCTGACTTAATGCTTTTGTCTACCCCTACATCCCCACCCACCCCACCCCACACCAACCCCGCCACACACTGGGTACCATCCAGATCTTAACTCAAACTGCACTAGCCTACGCTGTAAGTATGTGACTGGCGTCGACTTGTGAGTCCTAAGGTCGTGCTCTCACTAGAGACGTAATCAGGAATACCGCCAGACTAACGTATGGCGTTATTCCTGACTAACCCTCTAATCTAGAACACTGTCTAATTTTCTGCGGAAAATCTTCTTGAAGCGCATTCGGCTATAAAGCGCCATGTACTGGTATGACATTCATCATTGCTGTGACATTTTAATCTTCTGTTCCATGTGATAAATGTTACGTATAGCACATGCCAGAATAGGCGACAGTCAGATGCCAGACACTAAACAATTTATATCCAGATCCTGGAGAAATAGCGCCTTTTCCTATAAATTATGGAACGTCGTGGAAATTGTTTAAAACACCTTCATAAAACATGTAGCGTCTTACGATCATAAAGTTTTTGAGCATTTTGAAACAAATTTGCCTAGAAGCTATTGCTGTCCGGGGCAACAATAGCGGCCCATTTCTGCCTTAGGCACCGTTGCTGCTTGCTGTTGAGACCGTAGGCAACACCGGCTTCCAGACAAATTAGTTACAAAATATTCAATTCAATAATTGAGGAATCCAGTTTTTGCCATGCCCCGCCCCATCTAGCTAAGTTCCACCCACACTCTTCCCGTGTTGGGATCGATCGCTCCCTGAACTCACTGACTATCAATTTCCAGCAAACTATACAGGCCCCCCGTTGAATATTTTGAAACTAATTTGACTGGGTGATGTCGCTTCCTCTGCTATGGCAGCAACAGCGCCCATTCAAATTAGTTTCAAAATATTCAACAGCATGTTTATTAAATAGTAAAGGCATGCAATTCGTACAGCAAAGCTTTGTCCGTCATCAATTATACGTTCTTGATGAACTTATCTACATCATTCATAACGTAATTGATTATGACGTCATCTTACATGTTACGTAGTTGATTATAACGTCATATGATTAATGGATAAACTGGAAAGGTCCATTCTTATACTGATAAATTGTTGTGAGGATGTCATAGTGTTTGGTAAAAGAGATTAGTGATTACTTTGCTAATATGCGTTAAGCCACTATTTACACGCAAGCTCTGTGACTGAAGTAGGTTCAACTGATATTTCGGGTTACCAATGGGCACAGAAAGGTCAGTATTGCAAGGACATGTTTTCTGTCACTTATGGAACAAACGTCTGATGATCAGATGCCATCATCTCAACGGCGTGATGCTGTGACACTGTAAACACACACTGATACCAATTCTGCTTTCCTTTCTAAGCTCGTACTCAGAATGCTCTCCCCCCCCCCCCCGCCCCACCTCCCTCTCTCTCTCCCCCCCCCACCTCCCTCTCTCTCCCTCCATCTCTCTCTCTCTCTCTCTTTCTCTCTCTCCTCCCTCCCTACCTCTCCCCCCTCCCTCACTCCTTTCTTTCCTCCCTCCCTCTCTCTCCCGTCCCTCTCTCACCCCCTCCCTCACTCTTTCTCCCTCCACTCCCTTCTCTTGCTTTATCTATCTCCTCCCTCCCTCCCTCCCTCCCTCCCCCATCTCTCTCTCTTTCTCTCTCTCACTCTCCCTCTTTCTCTCCCCAACCCAGCCTTTCTCCCGCTCTCTCTCCCTCCCTCCTCCATCTCCCCCTCCCTGCATCCCTCCCACTACCCCTTCCTTCACATAGCTCTGATTGGGGTTTTTTTTATCTCAGCAAGATAGTCAAACAAACCATGTATTGGCGGCATTTGGAATATTGTACCCCTGTCTTCGTGTGACTCATATTTTATCCTCAGCCTCACAGACTACACGCAGAGGTGCCCGATCTACTGGTAAATTATCCCGAATTAAATTAGTTTAGTCTGATTTAATAACCAAATGGTCACTGAATACCATAATTGGACATCACATGTTAATCCACATCCGGCTGGACCGAACAAAGCATTTTAATGTCTTTCGAAACTGGTGAATGAAAGGCAGTTTTAATTCTTCGAATGAAGTCGCTGAAAGCCGTTGCTGGCTCAGCCGAGCCATAGCTTTGAGTGACATCATTCGAAAGAATTACCATCAGTCATCATGCTGAGAGAATATATAGCTTTGAAGAAAACTTAAACCCAATAGTACAACTGTTAATTGCACGGGTACTTCCCACTGCAGACCGCTGCCTGCATCCATACGAATGGCGGTCAGCACTAGTTAGTTTATTAGACTCGTATTGAAAGCAATTTGTTCTGGTTAGTTGCGCAATTGGCCGTAGTCGTAAATACTGGTAAAAGTATTAATTATCCGGCTGCCAATAATGGCAGCAATTGCCTGGACATCTCTGTCACCCACGGCGTGGTTTATGGAGATTTACAGATCGCTATTGGTGTGATGTCACGTGACATGTACTGGGATAGTTCTGTTAATACATAAATCATGTTTTGTATGTGATGCTCGGAGGAAATCTCGTGGTTTGTTTGATTATTGAGTTGCTGATCTGCCTATGGGCGCAACTGCTTTTAGAAATACGGTTTCAATTGAGAAACGCAATGTAAGGGAATACACGTGTCATTGTAAATTTAGGTCCAAATTTCGATAGACCTACTGAAACAAATAAACAGTCCTAAACTACTTTAAAAAAGGATAAAATACGGAATGTTTGGTAAATACAAGGGCTCGTGCTCCTTTTATCATTTTATGTATACGCAGCTCGAGCTGGATGGGGTCCTGCTACACATGCACGTGTGTGGAGGGGAACTAAAGGTCTAGAAAATGCTTGGTACCGGCCAACTGAATACAGAAATTCAGGAGATGGTTTCTCAGATGATCTAATTTTCGAAATTTCCCCATTTCACAAGGGACCTAAACCCCGCCACCATCATCACCACCACCACCACCACCACCACAACCACCACCACCACCATCACCACCACCACTCGACCCCTTTCCGAGGCCCTCTCCAAGAGCAAATTAGTGACGGCCACAGAATTTTCCAGCGGGCCCTGCGTATGCATCAACAACACAAACTAACTGAGGAACAGTTTTCGAAATGGGCCTTTTCAGTTTTTGCTATGCCCCGCCTTAACTAAGCTCCAGCACGCTGCGCCAGTGTTGGGCACGATCGATCCCTAAACTCACTGCCTATTAATTTCCAGAAAACGATACAGGTAAGCTGTTGAATATTTTGAAACTAATTTGAATGGGCGCTGTTGCTTATACAATTCGTGCAACAACGTTTAGTCCGTCTTCAATTAAGCGTTCGCCACGTACTTATCTAGACTATTCATGACGTCATTGACTATGACGTTATCCTACACGTCACGTAGTTGATTATGACGTCATATAATGGATGTATAAACTGGAAAGGTCCCATGATAATCTATTACACTGTGTTAAAGAGAAATGGTTTGCGGTGTGATGGGCCGGATTTTTAATGAATCACTTATCTCCCCCAAAAAGCAGCGTGAACAGACGTTTAGGGTTCGGATTTCTGAGAGCAGACTGATGTCTAGATATGTCTGCGATTGGTCAGAAATCCTGCAAGACGTCGTGACGTATCAGCCTTAGAGCAGGAACCAGAGAGCTGCCATTGCTTGCTGTTCGTGTCATGTTGTATGGTGAGACGAAGTAGCTTCGCTAGCGACTCGGGACGTGTGTGTAACCGGATTCAGATGTTAATCCATCGGTACTTCATCAGATTATCATGTCAATCCTAGCCTTATAACTCATGTTTCGGGACCGATTCAGAGCCAATACTGGACAGCATTGGTCCAGTACCGGCCCAGTAACTTGCGCTATCGGCGTATAATCAATTAACAATCTAGCCGCAATAGGATTCATGCGGGGAGAATTGCTGAAGTCAAACAACGTTGACTCGCATTGTTGACCATTTTATGGATAATCGACCCGAAATTAAAATCCATTCTGAACAGTTCACGTCGAAAGGAACACCCACGTGCAGCAATGTTGTTTAAAATAATAACATCATCGATGTATCATGCTATAGCGAATTTTTACCGTTAATTTTCAAGCTGATTTAATAAAAACGTCTTCTGCAGTTGTCTTAAGAAATAGCCATTTACTGGCCACTAGAGGACTATGTATGAAAAAGTATCACTGAAATGATTTGCATGATAAAAGAGTCTGTCATTTCAGAGGTAAATTGTCAAAAATAGTGTTCGCTTGGCCTTCCGACTAGGCAGTAAATGAGGAAGAATAGAATCCCCTGCACCACTTTACCCATTAACCCTTTCCCGACGAAGCCGGCCAAAACCCATGCCCCTTTGCAGGCCAAGGGAAGACTATTTTGAAAACATACCACTGGAATGACTGGCTCGATAACAGAGCTAGTCATTACAGTGGTAAATTTTCAAAAATAGTCTTCTCTTGGCCTGCAAATTGACCTTCAATAAGTAAACAAATTTAGTTATAAAAGGGTTAAAGCAACGAATACAGTGCACATCGCTATTCTGACCATTAAACTTTTACAACTGGAAAAATGCAGTATCGCCATCTAAAGGCAACCATACATGATAGCTACTGGATGTTCTTAAATTAGGTATCCTATTGAAATTACACTTAAATGTAGAATGCTCAATTATTGGGTCTCGCTACTGACTGGTAAATAGACAAAGTTGTCGCTTATGCTATACAACGACATGTTTAAAAATATAGCGTGGTGGTCTGCAATATTCGTGGATTAGGGGGCATTGAAACTATTTTAAACAGTACGGACTGTTGTAGTTATTAGAATATGAGTCACGTGGAAATCTTAGCTGATCATGGAGACCATTTTCATATAGATGAATTATAATGTTGGAATACACCGTTCTAGATTTTGGTGCTGATTTTGACTGAAGATTGTTGCTGCTATGGCAGCAACGGGTTTCATGCTGACTCACCGCCAAGATACCTTAACTGCTTGCCTGTATGCTTGCCTACTAGCTCTTTTATGGGGCATTTATTGATATCCCCACTTTATAAATTGTGATCATTCCAGACATTAGGG
This sequence comes from Chaetoderma sp. LZ-2023a, assembly GCA_034401795.1. Taxonomy (NCBI): domain Eukaryota; kingdom Metazoa; phylum Mollusca; class Caudofoveata; order Chaetodermatida; family Chaetodermatidae; genus Chaetoderma; species Chaetoderma sp. LZ-2023a. The sequence continues at coordinate 69,505,358 of CM067366.1, read as the reverse complement.
GAGATCACTTATGTTTATAAAGATCAGAGAGCTTTTCCGCCAACGCGAGTAATAGAGAAAGATAGAAAGAAATAAAGTTAAAAAATGTTTATTTAAATTTGTTTGTCTGTTTTATATTCAACAAATAAGAGACATGACCACTACTGTCCAAATAATAAAAGGACGTCTATTTGATCATGTGCCCTTCGGGTCCCGGGCAGGATAGCCAGTCGAGTGGCGAGGAGCTCGCTCCGTCGAGGAGGTGGAGGCTCTCCGCGCTCGGCAGTTCTCCCGGGCGTCCGTCTGTCCTCCGTACTGGTCTCTGGACTCGCGACGTCGATCCCATCACGGGGTTGGGGATCCTCCACAAATATTTGCTGATCAGAGTGGTCTGCAGTGTCGTTGGAGACGCGTATGTCTGGCCGGACATTTCCAGCATGGATTGGCTCCTGAAAATGACTAGCCTGCTGCGATGTGGTTGACTCGTCCCCGGTGGCTGGTAGGTCGATCTCGTTCCCATCGCCATCCACTGTGTGGGTTTGGAACGCTGTGAGGCCCTGCCGACCGTATGGCGAAGTCGTGCATGGGTGTAGCACTTCTCGCACTACCCTTTCTCATCAGTCCGAGTGGAGGAGGGTGGCGTCATTACGTTCGTTCCAGCAGAAGTGGTCTGAACAGCGTGAGCAGCAGAAGTAGGAGTGGTGGTTGAAAGAATCGTGGCTGAAGAGGTTCTTGTGGCGGAGGTGTCGGCTGTATGAGTTTATGTGGAGGCGGTATTGGTGGTGGTCATGTCGGCGGAAGGCTCGGTGGTGGTGGCATTGGCAGTGGTTCATTTGGTGATGAGGAAGGCCAATCTCCCAGGCAGGTGCGGTCGACCACAGGCCAACGAATGGGTCCTTCTGAGAAGAGGGATCCATTCAGGCTAATCAGGCGGGGAGCAGGCGGTGCATGCAGATGTAGGTGAGTGCGGGTGCATGCGGAAAAAGGGGCCGTGGATGGATTTCGATTTTTCCTGTTTGAACCAAGCTCTATTTAGGTGTCTCTCTCTCTCTCAGCACTGGTGTGTCGAGGAAGGGACGGTAGTGAAAGAGGAGGTGTGGGGACGTGATCCTACTTAGTGTGTAGGTTTCCCAAAAAACATGATATATTTTATCGCTGGCTGAAAAACATGGAGCGGTGATAGAAGCAATTCGCATCCCAATCGTCAGATGACCCTATCAGAGCTAAGGCCGCTCCTGAGGTAGGAAGGCCTGCGAGGCGACACGGGAAAATGGCTGTCTCTCGGGGAATATATATATACTAGGAATCACGCCAAACGACTTTCAGTGTAGAGTGGTGAAGTTTCCCTACAGAACGTAGGCACGGGTCAGAAGACCCATTTGAGTGGTCGAAAGGAAAACAGAGTTTATTTGAGACCTAAAGTGAGGGCGTCTGTGGGGAGTGGTCTTACATGGCGTGAAGTGGTATTGCGATGTTAAAACCATTGCTGATGGGTGATGATTTGTCATGCAGGGTTAAGGCGAGCTGAGAGGCTAAGGGACTCAGCTTTCCAAGCGCAGATCTAAGACGTTTCAGTGAAGGAGAGCTAACCAGGAGGAAGCAGTGACTAGGCTGCTAGCGACAATTATCACTAGTTAGAAGTAGCCCAAGTGAAATTCACGGGGCCTACTGAACAAGAAGAAGAAGTGTCCCCATTGGTGGGGAATATTTTGGTGCTAGGCACGCAGGGCATCACCCACTCAAAGGAGTGGCGAAAAGGGCGAATGGCCTTACTGATGAAAATACACAGTAATGGCAACGCTGTTATAACGCTAGGCAATTTGTCTTCACGTTGAATGGTGCACTAGATCATCGTCCGCAATTTTCAGCTAAGACGGGTGATCTCATATCAGGCGAAAATGGAGCAGCCACTTGGAAGCAGTGGAGAATCAACAAAAGGCCATTTTGCCAACGAAGCGATTCCTCGAGGGTTCAGGAAAAACTACCGCCCCTACTAGACAACAGAAATGCAAGCAGCACATGATAAACTAGACAAGGCCAGAGAAGATGCAGAGGGTAATCCCTTTCATGAAAACCACTTCACACTACAACAAACTAAAGCCAGGTATCTAAAGACCAAGCTGGAGGCCAAAAGAAGATGCTGGAGGGAAAAGACGGCAGGGTTTAATTTAGAGAGAGACACCACAAAGCCAAGGAGACTGACTAAATCACTGAATGATGAGGGTGTCGGGGGATAGAAGATTACTCTTGAAGAAGATGGACAAACACTGTCAGGAAATCTGGCTGCCTGCAGATGCCTTTGCGAAGGCATATGCAAAAGAAAGCAACATTTCTATACCACGAATGCGTCAAAAAGAGGTAAGAAAAGAGCTAAAGGAAAGAACAGACACAAACACTCACGATGCAATGAAAGTTGACATTAGTTTAGCAGAACTGAAGAAGTCTATCCGCCAATTGAAGAAGAAGAAATCTCCCGGGCCAGATGGCATTATGAATGAAATGATCCAACACCTTGGTAATGCATCTCTCTGCAAGTTGCTAGACATCTTTAATCTCAGTTGGACCAATGGAGAGGTTCCTCAGTGCTGGAAGGAAGCCAGAATGACTCCTATTCTGAAAAAAGGGAAGAACAAGACGAAAGTGCTGAGCTACCGTCCTATCAGTCTTACAAGCTGCATATGCAAGACCATGGAGCGCATCGTCAACCAGCGGTTGCAGTGGTACCTGGAGTCAGAGAACATTATAGTTTCAGAGCAGGCTGGCTTCAGAAGATTCAGGAGCACAGAAGATCAAACATCACATCTTGCACAGGTCATAGAGGACACTTTTCAAGCCAAGAAGGTGATGCTAGCTGCCTTTATCGATCTGCAGAAGGCATTTGACAAGGTGTGGAAGGATGGCCTCCTCGTGAAGCTCTGGCGCACAGGCATCGGTGGCAACATGTTCCGATGGACCAAGTCATACCTGCACAATCGCAGAGCTAGGGTGCTGCTGGATGGACAATCTGGACATAATGTATTGCTGAGACAAGGGGTACCACAAGGCGGAGTATTATCACCAACTCTGTTCATACTCTTCATTAATGACATTGTAGCAGAGCTGCCCAATGGGATCCAAGCAGCCCTCTATGCAGATGACCTCGTACACTGGTGCACCGAGGAGTACACAACGACTGCCACGTTCAGAATGCAGCTCGCCTTGGACAGAATTACAGCTTGGGCCAATCGCTGGTGTATTACCATCAACAAAGAAAAATCTTCAGCCATGCTATTCTCACTGTCAACTAAAACCAATGTTGGCAATCTGACACTGGGCGGTACTCCACTCGAGTACGAGGACCAGCAGACATACCTGGGAGTCACCTATGACAGAAGATTAACATGGAAGGAGCACATCCAGAACGCAGAGGCAAAGGCCAGAACAAAGCTAAACATCATGAGGAAGCTGGCAGGAACAAAGTGGGGTGCCAATCAAAGGATCATCAGGACCATCAATCTAGGTGCCGTACGACCACACCTTGAGTATGGATCCAGCTCATGGATGACAGCAGCTAAATCTCATTAACAGAACGTCGACAGAGTACAAAACCAGGCACTGCGCATCATCACTGGTGGAATGAGATCAACACCAATAGAAAAAATGGAGAAGACAGCAGGCATCCCCCCCCCACTTAGTAAAGGAAGGGAATGTAAAGCACTGATCCAAGCTGCAAAGTTCAAATCGTTCAACAACCACCCGATGAAGATCAGGCAAGCACAGCTGTCATCAGGAAAACTTAAAAGATCAAGTTTTGTGAATGAGACAAAAGCACTTCAAAGGAAACACCAAGAAATGTTGCCAACACAAATAGAAGACCCAAACCACACCCTTGATCCTCCACCCTGGGAAAACAAACTAGAGAGCATAGCTATTCGCACCAGAGTACCTCATCTCACAACCAAAGATGAACACAGTGATGTGAGTAAAAAGGCCCTGACCCTAGCCGCGCTGGAAGAAATGTACCCTCAGGAGACATGGATAAGGATCTACACAGATGGATCAGCCAAAGATGCAATTATGAGCTGAGGTGCCGGACTGCACATACTGTATCCAAACGGACAACAGGAGCCAGCTGCAATACCGACAGGCAAACACTGCACAAACTACAGAGCTGAAGTCGAAGCACTGGTCCATGCAGCTAATACCATCAGCAGAACAGCAGACCCTATTGCACAGATTGTCTTTTTATCTGATGCCCGCTCCGTCCTTGAGGTTATCACCAAAGGTAAGCTGCCACAACTTGAAGAAGCACTACAAACCATCAAATGCTTTCGGATAGCATTGCAGTGGATCCCCTCACACTGTGGAGTCCAAGGAAATGAGGAAGCAGACAAGATGGCAAAGGTGGGTGCAGAGGAGAATCAGACAGAAAACATGGTTACACATACAGTGATGAAGACTATCATCAAGTCACTCTATAGAACACCTCAATCAGAAGATGCCTACCATCATCTCTCGAGGCCAGAGCATAACAGACTAAACCAACACATGTACAGGAGGTTCCACCTTACGATATCGCCCGCTTGTCCTTGTGGAGAAGCAGAACAGACGACAGAGAACATACTTCAATGTTTCAGTACGTATCAGCTGCTGAGAGAAGAGATCTGACCTTTGTCAACCTCTTTTCTTGAAAAGCTGTATGGACCTGTGGAAGAACTGCAGAAAACCACAGATTTCATCTTGAGAACGGCTCTCCAAGTGTGATACCAGCGATCGAAAAGAAGAAGAAGAACAAAAGGGCACTTAAGGCGGTATCTGAAGATTCTGTAAGAGAGGGAAAATGGCAACTGAATTAGTGCGTATATTTAAGACTTTTATCATGCACAGTTCAATTCCTAAGCGCCATATAAAGTCACAGTCACGGCAGAAACAGTCCCGCAGATGTGTTATCTAGCTTTTGCTATTGCGGGCATTGTCAGCTTTCAACCAATCTTGGTAGGTAATACCTATGGATGCCTGTATTTTTGGCACTATTAGCACTTATTTACCCTTGGTCAAGTCAGATTTTATGAATATATTTCTCAAATATTGGTCAACCATTATGGACGGTATTCACGGTATTTGGAAATGTCAACGGTCACGGTATCGGTTCACGGTATACCGCGGTCCTCACAGTACTACCGTCGGACCGCCCAGCTCTACTAGGTATATTCCCAAGGCATAACGTTGCACGGTGGTTTAATACTCATTGGCCAGAGATCACAATAAGCTGGGCATGCGAACCTGCTGGAAGGATGAAAGTTCAATGGCTTCCTTATGTAATAAGTGGTCAGGAAGAGGCGGCGTGGAGAAAGATAGTTTGTCTCACAGTGCAGCCGAGTCTAGTGATTTGCACAACTAGAATCAAAGATGCTGAAGCTGTTGCTTAATTGCGGCAGGAAGTCTTATTTTAGAACGAGAACAACAAGTGGCAGAAATGTTCCTTACCGTAAGCGGCAGAAGTCGAGCTCACTCTGAGGCTGGTACCGAGTGGTATTTGTCGAGTTTCCTTCATGGCAGGCAGAAGGCGGCCGAGGTCTTTCAGACGAAGTCTCAGCGAGAAGGAACCAATGGTGTTGCAGGTGTGTAGACAGGTCTGCTTCTTTCCGGAGTCAGAAGACAGTGAAGAGGTCTCAGATCTGCGAGGTTTTCAGAGCGGTGCGGTGGCACAGTTGCTGGTGGTGGATAAATTTATGTTGTTAATTGGGCCACTTCAGCAGAGCGGTCCTTTCAAAATTTGAGGCCGCCCAGCTGCCTATGTAGATGGCAGCCCGCTGCAAGCGGTTAACGCCCCAATGGCCCAACAGTGCAAATTTCCTGTCATTACTGAACTGGGAAGTGGGACGTAATCATCGACTGAATTCATTGGCGATGCAGTGACAGGGCAGGCTTTCAGCGGCTCAATTCGGTTGGAGTATAGTTTGGGTCCTTGTTAAACTAGTCCCATTCGCGTGGATCCTGAGATCACAGAGCGAGCAGCTTTTATTCTCTGAGCTCTGCATCTCATTATTTTCTAGCGAATGGCTGGCTTTCTTAGAGATTCCCCAGCCAATCCGTAGTCGTCTTTTCGGGTGTGCTGGTCTTAGCAGCATCAGCTGGTTCAATGGCGATGTTGTACTCCATGTTATTTTTCTTCAAGGATGATCAGGAATTCAAAGTTTTATAAGCAGCTTTCTCTTCGTCTTGGCCTGATAGTGTTATTACGAGGGAACTGAGTCTTCAGGCTTTCCAGCGGTACCAAACATTCCCGGAAACCTTTGTGATCAGGACCATTACGAGGAAGAAACCGGGCAATGATCATGTATATAAAGAACTAAAATGTTCACCCAGTCATCGGTCTCGCACAGCGCGGCCTTGTCCCGTTATACGAAAGAAAACCTGTCTATTACGAGAATACTCCCAGTGGTCAGGCGCATGCGCAGAGGGGGGGGGGGGCAAATCGTGTCTCTTTTTTGCCATTGTGCGTGCTTGGGCTATAGCCATCCATATGGCGACCGTCCCGCAATTAATGGGGGCATAGAGAAATATTTAACAAAACTTAATAACTACAACAAAATCACCTTCAGTAAATTTAGATCATCAAATCACCGACTACCTATTGAAACTAGCAGATAGGGGCCATATAGTTCGCACAGATATGTGTTCTCTTTGCCCACTGGATGAAGTCAGAGACGAAAACAATTATCTTTTAGTGTTCCCAGCCTTCTCTGACGACAGAATGAATACATACCCCAGTATTATAGACTCAGACCAAACTATTTAAATTCGAAGAAACTTATTGACTATTGACTTATACTAGATACCACGATTAAAACCACCACGACCGCCGCCGCCGTCTCCGCCGCCTCCACCACCGCCGCCGCCGCCGCCGCCGCCGCCGCCGCCGCCGCTACTACTGCTACTGCTACCGCTACTGCTACTGCTACTGCTACTGCTACTGCTACTGCTACTGCTACTGCTACTGCTACTGCTACTGCTACTGCTACTGCTACTGCTACTGCTACTGCTACTGCTACTGCATCATGCACCATTTGAATATTACAAATATATATATATATATATTCCCCATGTACTTGATTACGTCTGGGTGTAAATAAATCGAATTGAATTGAATTGAATCAAATTGAATTGAATTGAATCGAATTGAATTGAGCAGCTATCTGAACGCTTTCGACGCCATGACAGCGACAGCTTCCAGAAAAATTAGTTTTGAAATCGTAGACAGAATGCTTTTTTACATCTTCAAGGATTTCTCGCATCGGATACTCATTGCTGAAATGTCGGTGCACCAATATTGTTTTTGAAAATTAATCCCAGGACTGGCTGGCTCGATTAAAGAGCCAGTCATTCCACTGGTAAATTCTCTAAAATAACATTCTCCTGGGTGGCAAATATACATTTCTCAAGACCATGGCGATAGACGCCGTTTTGGACATCTTAAGTATTAAAGGATTTTAAATGGTGATGGATCACATTTTTAAGCAAAATTTATAAGAATTTTTATAATAGTAGAAAGAAGATTCTATCTATAGACCTATTTGTTTCATCCTCTTCAATCTTTTAATCTGACAATCATGAGCATGCTTTGAGTGCGGATAAATCTAGGCCTAGATTTATCCACACTGTCTTACACGAGTATATGACATCATAATCAATTACGCCACAAGTTGGCCGACAGCACATATTGATGATCTACCCCCGTCAGGAACATTGAAAATCCGTCAAGTGTACGAATTTTAGCCCTTTGTCTTTTTATGAATTTACTAATTAATAAGCATTCTGTTGAATATTTCGAAACTAATTTGACTGGGAACTGTTGCTACCATAGGCAGCTACAGCCTCCACTCAAATTAGTTTCAAGTTATTCAACCGCTTATCTTAAAATTCTTAGGATTCTATGAATTCGGGTTTCAGAGTATATAAATCGATTCAAGACACGGAAAGCGTGTGCGGGGCGTGGCTAGAAATGGGCTGGGCTTAGCTAGAAATTGGCGGGGATTAGCTAGAAATGGGAGGAGCTAAGTTAGAAATGGGCGGGAATAGCTAGATATTGGGTGGGGAATGGCCAGAAATGTATCCCTCATTTGGTGTTGAGCAAGAAGCCTTTTTTCCTCTCAAAAGAGTTTTATGAAATGTACCTCAGAGTACATAAAATGATGAGAATCTTCGCATTATCCACGGGAATAAACAAGGGGTTAGAAGATATATTGCAGGAAAACGTCCATTAGATCACAAATAAACCAACTAATCGGATTTAAAGCTACGCTACCATTGAAGTATTGAAGCTTGCCACTGTCCCATTTGAATACAATTTAAACAAACATTAGACATGACAAATGATGTACACCGCCATAGAGCTACACATGCTGCCACACCCATCACTTACCTGAACAATGAATCAGAATTATTATTTGACACCGCTTGACCAAAGAGTTCGTTGTCCGTTATTAATGTAAATCGGACACCCCACTTGTTCAGCTGTGATGTCATCATCATTATTACCATCATTCTAAGCACCATTAACCAGATGAATATTGGGAGTTGCCTTGTGTCTGAGTTTCTTACAATATGCAAACGATTGTGATTGCTTTGAAAACTAACTGTCTTAAGTATTTTCTGTCGGCAACGATTTTCAGACACATAGTTTTCAAAAAAATCCACATTACTTAGCATTTAGCTGCTTTGACATTAGAGTTCTTGGAATACGTGGTGAACATGTCTGTACTAAACGTACTAAACACAGTGGTCTGTCCGAATACCTCTTGAATACGTCTTGAATACTGTCCGCAGACAATGGCTGGACTATAACAATGGTCATTGCTGGTAAACATTCCGGGCAGGTGGGAAATCTGAAGAATCGTTTTAATGTTTTATTACACAATCGAACACCCTGTGGAGGTTCAGATACAAAATACCCGGGGGTCAATCGAACGCGTTATAGGTACCCGGATAAGACACGGACTGTCTAGCCGGATTTGTCATAACGGATATATCACTCCCGCAGTTGTACGCGTGTACGTATGTGATTTAGTGCATAGGGGGTCGTTTTAAGCAAATATTTCTTTAGCAAGTGGCCATTTGCACCGATTTATACAATTTAGATGTCAAAGATAACTGAATCGACCGTTTTCATCTTAAATTTCTAAAGCGATTTCGAGTTATCTCAATACAATACCTGTTGATTCTGTTTCATCTTCTACAGCAACAACTTTCTATCAAATCATTTTAAACAGATTGCACAATCTTGAATCTTGAGAATCGAATCTATAAATGTAACAAATACCATCTTCAAATACATAGCATGTCCCATAATGCCATGTCCATAACAAGTGACCGTTTGCATTAATCAAAGCAATTCGAGGCTCAATTTAGATGTCAAAATGATTGACAAACACAAAATACAGGATGGTATTTGCTGAACTCCAAACTCCATTTCTATCCTGTTTTGGATTAATAGGAGGCTATCCTGTCCATTGACAATGATATCTGCTAGGACAACAGAAGATACAAACAAACAAGAATATACCAACAAAACTAATTACCCATTCATTTATCAATTTTACTACAAGAGTAGCTTCTATAGGTAGCAAAGGAATGCCTTATTACAGCATACCTGTACTATAGCAGCTATGTCTGTATGCCTACGTGTGACGTGCACGACCTGCCAAACACTGCTGGTATTGTGATGAAGAAAGATTAATAGTCAGACACGCTGAACGAATTGTGTGTCTCTACTATTTAATAAACATACTGTTGAATATTTTGAAACTAATTTGACTGGACGCTGTAGTTGCCATAGGCAACAACAGCGTCCAGTAAAATTATTTCCCAAAATATTCAATAGCTTACCTGTATAGTTTTCTGGAAATTGATAGTCAGGGAGTTCAGAGATCAATCGATCCCAACACGAGCGAGGTGTGAGTGGAGCTTAGCTAGTGATGGGCTGGGAATAGCTAAAACTGGAAAGATCCATTGCACAGCCAACGGACAATTGGCCAACGGGCGCTCCAATATCAAATTCGATACTGGTCCCCTCGATATCAAATTCCATATTGGTTCCTACGCCGTTGGCCAACGGGCGCGCCGATATCAAATTCGATATTGGTCCCTGAGCCGTTCAAATTCGATATTGGCGCGTTACATATCTATACCAAAATGTGTTTACTTCGACATTATAATGACGACAGCCGCTATGTATATGATATTGCGTCATTATCATACACACATAATTAATGAAATAATGAAACGCGTACCAATATCATCATTTTACTGCATAATATACCCCCTCGAGGGTTTTTTTCAAAAGGCAAGCCCTCGCACGATCTTTCTGCAATCGTTAATCTATTAACATTGATTTGGAATATGTCTAAGGTTATTCGTTTTCTACCATCGAGTTGTATTTCGGAGATGGCCGTATAGATAATAAGATTGCCATTGCCCTTTAGATCTATTTAGTTCGCCCACCAATATTTGATCGTACATCAAAGTAAAGGCTTTGTCTCGTTATTGGTCGCACGATTACGGCGTTGCCATGCATGGTTTGTGAGCGTCACCGGTAACCCATACTAATGCGCTACCTCTAATTATTATCCATTTATAGCCAGTTCCATTTCGCGCGTAGACATTAGACATATAGTTATACATGTAAAAACCAAAGATTTGTTTCTTCTGCTATTTATTAGCAGTACCCAGTAGCTGATTGTTTTATGTTGAAAGGTCATCGCGATGTGGTATTTCATCAATCTATCATCACTACTGTCGTTGTTGTCGTCGTCATCATCGCTTCTGTCGTTGCTGTTGTCGTCATCGTCTCTGTTGTCGGCGGCGGCGGCTGCGGTAGTGACATGC
>CM067366.1:69464513-69489513 GCA_034401795.1 Chaetoderma sp. LZ-2023a | reverse complement strand
CACTGAATGACTGTAACATCGACTCAAGTTCAAGTTCATTTATTATTCTCAGGCCAGATACTATCATGGTGTATGAGAACAAAGCGTACTTATCAGGTACTACCTTGATAGGCCACTTAGCCTGTAGGTAGATTTTACAGTAAATGCGCTACATTCTTAGCTATAGACAATGTTTACTTCAGAGCATCTGCTATACCTCGGTTCTTAGATATACCAATAAGTATCTAGCTGGTCTTTAAAGCTATTTAAACTGTGAGCATCTGCAACAGATTCAGCTAAACCATTTCAATGGTTGGTGATATACGACTTGAAAAGAAATTCTGTCTTCTGATTTTACTTGCAAATTTTGGATAATTTGTCCACGAGTTTTGCTTCTGTTATCTAATTTCAGATGCTAACTTCGAACGCGATTGCGATAGATAGTATGTAGATGTCTATTATGTTTCATTCATTCCACCACATCCACACCCACTCACCCACCACCACCTCACAACCCACACCCACTTATTCGTCGATAGTATAGTAATAGCTAGTAGCTTCAAATGTTTAAGTCTGTCAGGATAGTTGAGCCATCTTAAACGTATATGTGTTGCCCTTCTCTTAACAACTTCAAGAGCTTCACAATCTTAAGATTTCGCTATCCTTGTTTGCTCGGGTTTTACAAAGCTCAGTGAATGTTAGCTGAATAATAATAATAATAATAATAATACCGTGATCATTAACGTTAGTATCTTCATTTAGTTTTGTGTGTGTACCCTTTTGGTGCATAATACTGATACCGGTACTTCTTGATATTTAATCCTAAGTTCTGCGTTACAATACACTTTTCTGGATTAAAATTAATTTGTCACGTACAACACCAGTTTTCTTCTGTGTTCAAATCATCTTGAATTTCTGATGCATCTGTTATTGAGCGTATTGCCCTATGAACATGTGTGTCGTCAGAAAACACGTGAACGGGTGAGTTTATAGTTTCATGCAAGTTATTTACATAACAAATGAAAAATATTGGGAACAAAAGCAATAGCGTGTGGAGCCCCACAGAGAACGCGTGCTTCTTTAGAATGTGTGCCAATGGACCTTTCCATTTTTAGCTATGCCCCGCCCATTACTAGCTAAGCTCCACTCACACCTCGCCGTGTTGGGATTGATCGATACCAAAATGCCCTAGCTATCAATTTCCTGAAAACTATACAGGGAAGCTGTTGAATATTTTGTAGCTAATTTGACTGGGTGCTGTTGCTGCCTATGGCAGCAACAGCGCCCAGTCAAATTAGTTTCAAAATATTCGACAGAATATTTATTAAATAGTAAAAGCAAACAATTTGTACAACAACGCATAGACCGTCTTCAAATATGCGTTCGTGACGTACTTATCGACGACATTCATGATGTCATTCATTACGATGTCATTGTACACATCACGCAGTTCATTATGACGTCATATGATGGGTGGGTACTCTGGAAAGGCGAATTACTACTGTAACTGTATTTAAGTCCTCAGTTTTCACAGAATATCAAGAGGCGAGGGATCTATTAGTTTTCATTATGTCACACACAGAATTTTCAGTTTAGTTTTAGGATAATAAAAGAATGCTTTCGCGTTATATTTTGATTCGGTTGCTATTTTTTATTCAAAGTGTCTGCCTTTCTGCATCCCTTTCTGGTTGAATTTCCGTATTTTTGTAATAAGAGTAATCAGTAATTTCACGCGATATTTTCTATTTCCTATTTTTGAAAGGTAATCTTTTCTTTTTTTTAGATTTTCAAAGACAGTTTTAGTTAAGTAGATTGACATTTTTCTTGTATTAATTTTAGATATTAGAATAAATTTAAAAGTTAGATTTTTAATTCCATTCAATAGTTCTCTCCAACCATATTCAATGTTACCAGATAATTTACATGGCCAATTAATATTTGCAACATCAGCACACATACCGTCATAATCGGCTCTATGGAAAATATAATAGGTATTTTGGAAGATGGTGGTTATATTATAACAATTGGAAATAAAGCACAGTATTGCATGGTGGCGCTCTTCCTGTCAGTGCAGTCATAGCGTCCTCATTTGATACTATAAGATCTAATGTTTGATTACCTCTAAAGTGAGTTGGCTCTTTTACACGTTGATGCCAGTAGGTATATAGATCTGCAATTGTATTCAGAAAGCTTGATGCAGAGCGATGTCCAGGATTTGAAGACTCAATGACCCAAATGAAGTCTCCCATTATAAGATGATGACGTTATTTTAATTTGACACCATTAGGACTCGGCAAATATAGTATCCCTAATAGACCTTTCAATTTTAGCCATGCCCCGCTCATTCTGGGATCGATCGATCACTGAAATCCCTGACTATCAATTTCCAGAAGACTATACAGGTAAGCTGTTGAATATTTCGAAACTAATTTGACTGGGTGCTGTTGCTGCCTATGGCTATGTTTCAAAGTATTCAACAGCATGTTTAATTAAATAGTAAAGACATAGGATTCGTGACAAAAACACTTAGCACCTCACCAATTATGTGATTTTGACGAACTTATCTACCTCATTCATGACGTCATTGATTATTGTCATCCTACACGTCACGTAATTGATTATGACGTCATATGATGGATGGATAAACTGGAAAGGTCCATTAGACGAATAGGGTTAACATTTAACCATTTTTATATATAAAGCTACCTACCCCCACCCACCACCCTGTGAGATGTATGGTGGTTATCATTCAGATCTGTAAATAAGCCGTAATCTTCCAATCCAACTTCTCTATCTAAAAGATTTGCAAAACAATGGTAAGAACTCTGTTACCCCTACTATGTCCGGATTTTGTTGAGCAACAATATCGCTGAACATATTTGCATATGACTATCTAAGACTTGATATCCGTCTGTACAAAATTAATGGTGGCAGGCACGTGACCAGCACGTGCATTGTCCGATGTGCTAAAAATACAAAATTACATTCCAGTCTGTCTAAAAGATGACAACCAAGCACCCTTTCACCAAAACCTACAGAAGCCATTAAACATTCACCTGCTCCAGCGAATCAGTAATTAAGATTCTTGAATTACATTTCCAACGTACGATCTCTGTTTTCGTATTCCTGTATAGCGACTTCATAGAGCTTAGTCTTATAACAATAACCAGTTGGGGGAAAGTCATCAAATCAATCACCGATTTAGACAGAAAATCCTATTAGAATTTCTTCAAGAGCTTCTTTAATTTTTCGCATCTATGCCCGTAACTAACAAGCCGGCCCTTACATGACACGTCTAGAGAGCTGCTGAAGCCCCTGCCAGCGCCAAACAATGGGGTGGCTATAAACCATTTCACTATTGATTCACAGAAACATAAAGTCGAGAAAATTCTTTAATATAAAACATGCTGGTTAATTTTCAGAAACTTTTAGTGAAAATTGTTGGGGTATATTGCAGCAACAAATTTCAGTCAATTTGTTTGACTAATGATCAGCGGGAATGCGTAGTATAAGAAAATTACGAATGGCTAAATGGCTTGGGACCACTAATGCTGTTATAGAAAAGGTTATAGTTGATCAAAATGCTTTCAACGAAAATCAGAACTTGCCCGATGAGAGGGCGGACAAGGAGGTGGAACTGCCTGGCACAGCTGTCAGCCAATTAACGTTAATGACCAGAGGGTGTGGCCGAGAGATGACCACAGGCAACAGAATTAATTATATTTCATAAACTCATACGGATGCTTTAAGCCAGGCCTCAGTAGATATGCTTTGCAGATATGTTTGCAGAAATTTGGAGCCGAATTAAAATTACCTTGTTAGTTTTTCAATTGATCTGTAATGGATGAATCCGATCTCTCACTCAAGTATGCCCATATATGACGTCATACTCAATTACATCATACGTAGGCTGACGTCACAATACAAAATGACGTATCTAGCCCCGTCGTGAACATTGACTAGCTCGCCAAGTATGTCTTCGATGGATTTTACTATTTAATAAACATTCTGTTGAATATTTTGAAACTAATTTTATTGGGCGCTGTTGTTGCCATATGCAGCAACAACACCCAGTCAAAATAGTTTCAAAATATTCAACAGCTTACCTGTATAGTTACCTTGAAATTGGAATTCTGGGAATTTAGGATATAGATTGATTCCACCATGTGGGCAGAACTCTTAATCTAGAAATGGGTGGGGCATAGCTAGAAATGGGTGGGGCATAGCTAGAAATGGGTGGGACATAGGTAGAAATGGGTGAGACATAGCTAGAAATGGGTGTGACATAACTAGAAATGGGTGGGGCATAGCTAGAAATTGGTGGGACATAGCTAGAAATGGGTGGGGCATAGCTAGAAATGGACACCTCTGTTACTTGTTATTCGTGTTACAAAATGTCTACACTAAAGTTATGACGTCATACAGCAATAAGAACGTGCCATCTCTTATAACTGTGAACCCGGGTTAAGATTATAAGCAACCATCACTTCGAACCAGGCGAACTAGCTATATGACCTATGCGCATGTATTGCCGTTAGTGCATTTCTTGCCGGTGTTTATTAAGACAACAAATATAGGCCTACTTATAAACACAGATATAACTCCATAACAAGTTCATTACTGTGGGCTTAAATCTATTCTTTAGAAATATTTTCCAAATATATAATTTGTAGAATAAACATTAATTTAGTCTTCTTGTGTACATCTCTGGGTATAAACAGCTGTTCGCGAGCTGTTGTTTATTGTACTAAAATATTGTTAATTTTAGATTATTTACATAGATTGACAGGTCGGACAGCGTAATTGTATCAGTCGTCAATAGACGATCTCAGTGATTATTGACCAATGGATCTGCATAATCCCAGCGCACCAATTTTATGACAATAATTCTGGCCATCTGCTGAATATTTTGAACATAATTTTATCGACCGCTAAAATTGGTATTGCAAAGCACGATTTATTTCCAAAATATTCAGCAGAGTAGGGCCGATCCGTTACCCTGTACAGCTTATTCGGTTTCCTAGAGCGTACTCCCGGGTTGTGGTATTTATGGGGTTCCCTATAGGCAATCTTTAAATGCATTTAGCAGCCTTTGATGCCGTGAATTAAGTTATTGAGACACAATTGTCAGTCAATAACGAGGATAATATAAACGTTGTTAAAGTAAACAAAATTTGAATGGAACAAAGAATAGCGCGGTTAATTACAAATCGTAATAAAATGTTACTTTATACTTAACTATTTAAATATGAATTCGACTTTGGTTATTCTGAATAAATTGACTGAATGTTGTAAAGTAGGTCAGTGTCAACGTTCAGTAAAGTATTTATCAAAATAATCAATAGAAACATAATAATACCCTGTAGATTTATCGTCTGTTAACCCTTTCATGGCTAAATTTGATCAAGAAAATCTAAAGAATTTCCTTATTGAATGTCCATTTACAGGCAAAGAAGAGTATTTTTTGGAAATTTGGCACTGGACTGACTGGCTCGATTATCGAGCCAATCATTTCATTGGCAAATGTTAAAAAATAGTGTTAGTGCTAATGGTAATTCCTCAAAAGAACTACAGAGGCCAGTTGCCCTCGTCAAGAAGCTGTTAAACATGTTGAAATTGGTTAATTGGAATACATTTTGTTGCTAGCACACTATGATAATATGCACGTCGTTCCGTCTGAATCAACACAGATGTTGTCTTCATTTAGTCTTGCCAATCTCAGTGCACTCTTGGGCTGACACACAAAACAATAGCCGGTATAATAATGAATGCTATTTGCTATGCAAATCGACACTAACGTTACAATGTTATTATATGTAAGCGCACATTTCGTATCGAAAGTTAAGCCATGTAGGAGAGTGTACGTTCAATATGTCAGTGCTCCTTGACAGTTTGGTTCTAATGCATTACCAACCGAAGGAGTCTCAACATAGTTCCAAAGATTCTCTAGTTATCCCGGCTTCACATGCTCAACAATTCATGGATCCGATCTGACAATCTATATCTCACGTCATAATCAAAATATATCACTTGTTAGCTGACGTCATAATCAAGTGACGTATAGTTCCGAAACAAGAGGGGTGTGTGTATGTATGTATGTATGTATGTGGGGGTGGGAGTGACAATGGTTCGACAAGAGTCGTCTGAATTATATGTGATTGGTGAACTTACAAAAACTTCGTCGGATGCGAAAAATCGTGTGTTCCAGTCCGTCGGATGCGAAAAGGTGTATATTCCTCCGTTGGATGCGATTACCGCCACAAAACCACAGCCGCTGTGGAAAACATAGGCTGCAAAACCCATGCAGCCAAATTGCAATCACAATATTGAACAGCTTAAGCATACCTCTATAAAAAATACGTTGAAATTAAGCATCTGTGAATTCATGGTCCAGGATGTTAAACTCGAGTCAGGCGTGTAATGCATATATACAAAGTTTAGCTTTAGCTAAAATGGACGGGGCACACCTACAATGGATCCAGCTGTTGGGCTTGTTGGCATCGCCTGTTGAGTGTTGATATAATGATTTTGAGGAATATACCTCAGCTCAGCAGCGCACTATGATCTGAACTATACGGTATCAAGGTATGCTGAAATGAGAAAGAGCCTTAAATGACAGTCTTGAATCATATGCAATAACTCAAGACACGAGAAGCTTGACACACAAATTTAATCGAGATGAAATAAGAAGAGATTCCCGATGCTGGTGCTTCTTTTAAGTCGGCACGTAGCACATTCAAGAGGTGTGTGCAATTGGCACCGTGTGCAGCGATTTCCAATGCTATATGGGGCTGGATTTATGCTCGCCATCGCAGAACATGCATGGCCAAACCTAGAGATCATCATCTTTCAGTGACAGTGGGGCTTTTATTGCACATAATGTATAATGTGTCATTATAGAGTATGCTGTTCGGCTAGTCGTGTTGGGTGATATGAAGGTGTTTGCAGTGGCAGGCGGCAAGCTTATCTAGAATTGCCTTTGGAGCCGCCCAGTTACAGTTGTACACCATCAGCGATATACAGGTTGTCCCGTGCAAGAGCAGTTTATTGGCCAGATGGATCCTTGGAAGGATGTGTTTCCTGTGAGGGAACGTGCACCATACAATGTCGAAAGAACTATAGAGAAAACGCCATTGGTTTGAGACCAATTCAGTTTGCTTCATTTTTCACCACAGATATTAGAAATCAGTCTGACCATTTTAACCAAGTTTGATCTAAATCCAATCAGAAATAAAGAAACAGTTCGACATTGTTTACGACAGATGGACAGGCGGATCGACGTACCGCGGACAAGGGGCCATCGCTATGGCTAAAATCGGACTCCAAACCAAATTTGTACCGGTAATATTGATTCTTAGTTCAAGAAAGTTTGCTGAAATTCAGTCTTGAATTGCACATGCTCGTGTGAAATTTTAACTAAACCACACACTCGTGTCGTTTGTTTATGAACAGTGCGACAGAATCTTAGATAGTGCTAATAATCCTTGTGATAACAAGATAAATGCCTTGCCATACGTTTTGAATAAGAGTGTTCTCAATGATAGAAAATGTAATGAAAATGAAAACAGGTGGCATTGTTAGTGTCACTAATATTAGAAAGCCGAATTCAATCGAGGAATCGCGTTCTGGCTATGCGACCCTCACCCTTACCCCGACCCCACCCCACCCCACACCCACCACACCCGCTCAACCACCCTATATTTAGCTACGTTCCGCCCACGTTGAATAGGCGATTTAACACTTTGAGCCATGCATTGCCAGAATCTCAATTTCAAGGTAACTATACGTGTCAACTGTTTAACAGTTTGAAGCTAGTTTGATTGTGAGCTGTGCAAACGTAGTCAAATAATTTCAAAATATTCAACATCATATTTTAATCAATTGTAAATTTACAAATGACACAACTCAGAAACTTACTGTCGGATATTTGCTCTTTCATGACGGACCTACGTCATATGATTGTGACGTTAGCTAACAAGGAGCGTATGTTATGACGTCAGATGCTTGAGTTACAGATCGAATCCGTCTAGAGTCTCAATCGTAGATTTCCAGTATCGAGTATTTTAACCAATTTAATTAAATTGTATTTATTAGATGTTGTATTCAAATTCCTGAAGATCATTTTGAAAACACTTTACCTGTTTGTCTTAAGTAGCAATGATGTCCAATTTTTGTCCACTATCTTTGTAATTCACCATGCCGCATCTAACACGGTCGGGAAGCCCAAATAAAGTCAAATAGATGTTTTCACATCTTATCCAAAATGGAATGGTTTCATAAAACCGCATTCGTTCTGACTCTCATACCTTTGCAATTGATCTACTTTCCTGTGCACGAATTTTATGTATTCTCTTAGAATTCTTCTTCATCATCATCATCATCATCATCATCATCATCATCATCATCATTATTATTATTATCATCATCTTCTTCTTCTTCTTCTTCTGATTCTTCTTCTGATTCTTCTTCTGATTCTTCCTCTTATTTTTTTTCTTCTTCTTCTTGTGTAGACAATTGTCATAATGCGCCACGACGTTGCATCCTATGCTGGTATCGATCCCATGCGGTGTGGAGCCTCACCAGTTACTCCATTGAGCCAGGTTCCCTTTGTGTCTAAAATTATTCTAATTGGCCATATAATATTACTTAAACATCGTTTCAAATATATTTGCATCCATTCAGTGTCAATGTACATTGTGATTTCCAAACATATCAAAAATTAACACACGGATTTGACATCTGGATCTAGTAAACACTCGCGACGAACACAACATTATCTCGTATATATGGATACATATAGACCTATTTACGCCTCATAACTCCGCCATCGATTTCTTTCTTTGATGACGATAAAATAATAATTAATACTCGAGACAGGAGTGAAATCCTTGTCGGCCCTATACTAATTTGGATACAATAATGATGTAATCTGGAGAGCTATATTACAGCAATAACAAAAAATGTAGTTGCAAAATTTATTCGCCGTGAGAGCTAACATTGCTTTACCTCATTGTTATTTATCTGTCATATATATATATATATATATATATATATATATATATATATATATATATATATATATATATATATATATATATATATATATATATATATATATATATATATATATATATATATATATATATGTCAATAATAACAATCTCAGTATATTAATATGTCATATTTTCACATCTGCAACATTCAGTTTTTGGGTGTGGGGATGGGGGTAGTTATGTAAGATATGTCGTTGTAAGACCACGTATCTTAATGAACCACCATGTTGTGGTCGTAAAAGCCGCTTACTGTGGTACATGTATAGTGTGTAGCTTATAGTAAGTGACCACCTGTTGATGTGAACATTTTAACCCTTTAATAACCAAATTTGTTTTAAAAAGCAGATTTTAAAGCTTATTGACTGTCCATTTGCAGGCCAAGCGAAGACTATTTTTTTAATGTACCACTGGAATGACTGGCTGGGTTATCGAGTCAATTATTCCAATGGTAAATTCCAATGGTAAATTTTCAAAAATAGTCTTCACTTGGCCTGCAAATGGATATTCCTTAAGACCACTACCTACAGAGGCCAGTTTTAGCCGGCATCATCGTGAAATGGTTAATCATCTCTATGGTGTCCTTTGTAGATGACTACGTGTCGAAATGAGTATACGCTAGTATTCCGTTACTACCATCACAAACACACTGCCAATAGCAATAACAATATCACCAGAGCACTATTACCGGCACCACTATGAACATCAGGTCCAGCTTGCTCCAATTACAAGCAGGTCTTGGTCCAAACATAGCGCTGCTTTGGCCAGTAATGAATTAACCATTCTAAAACAGCATTGTCACTTTTTCTGACACTCCGACGCGTGTGAACTGGTGTTAAACCCCCATCTTCGCGGTAATGTGTTGCTGTCTTTAACTGTAACAGCTTTCAGCAACGCTGGGTACCAGTTATATCCAAAACTCAAAAGAGATTAGGCAGCTAGGCATATTGATTTGATCCGTTAAACATCAGGACATATTTCATGACAAATAAAACAGTGCTATGCGTCCATGGCTCAATCCGTTGCATCAAATATTCCAAACTGGATATTTTACGAGATTAGCAAATGCCGAGGCAATAAAAGGAAACAAATGTCAGATTTATTCAGAACGAGTTGATGGACAAATAGATCTGGTTGTATTTTATTGTAGTGTTTGCTAAAACGCTAATAGACCGCTTATGAGAAAGATGTTGGATAGATGTCCGTCTACGATGTGACATTTGGAGACAAGAAGCATTATAGGAATCGCACCAGAATCTGAATGTATATCTACAAATCAAGCTCTCTAATACTCGTTTCTTTAATCCCCGAGTCTCTCGTGAATATGTTTAATGATATGTCTATATGATATTGTCGGTATAGATGTAATATCACGTAACATACAGGCGCCCGTACTGTACGTACATCTCCCATGCGACGCCGTCACACTGGTATGATAGTATAGCATCGCACATTGAGTACCAGACAATAATAAAACGGTGGAACCTATGTATCTACTAAATACCGTTCCCAGAACGTTCATATCTTGAAAATGGCATAACAACGTGAAAATACACCTTTCAACTCTATCCATCCATCATATGACGTCATAATTAACTACATGACGTGTAGAATTATATCATAATCAATGACGTCATTATGATCTAATGAATGACGTAGATAAGTACGTCACGGACGCATAGGCTAATTGATTACGGACTGTGCGTTGTTGTACGTATGGCTTTACTATTTAGGCCTAATAATGATTATATTAAATACTTTGAAACTAATTTGACTAGGCAATGTTGCTGCCTTAGGCAGCAACTGCACCCAGTCAAATTAGTTTCAAAATATTTAACAGGTTTCTCCGTATAATTTTCTGGAATTTGATAGTCAAGAAGTTCAGGGATCGATCGATCCCAACACGAGCGTGATGTGTGTGTGTGTGCGTGCGTGCGTGCGTGCGTGCGTGCGTGCGTGCGTGCGTGCGTGCGTGCGTGCGTGCGTGCGTGCGTGCGTGCGTGCGTGCGTGCGTGCGTGTGTGTGTGTGTGTGTGGTGGGGGTGGGTGGGTGGGTGGTGGGTGTGCTTAGCAAAAACTGGAACGCTCCATTGTCTTCCAGTTACAGGCCTATAATGGTGTAGAGATAGCCCCAGACATACTCTGTGTGGATCACTTTATAGGCCTAACACAAAAAAGTGTTTTCTGACAAATTGTAAATCTGCACACAAATGTTTGCAAAACGAAAAGTTCAACTTCACCATTGCGGAACACAAACGAATATTCCAAGAACCGCCACATTTCGTTGCAACGTACCCCGATTCCGCAATTACAATTATTAGTGTTTAGAAATTGATAGGGTGTATTAGTAAAGCTGGCTGAAATGACTTCTCGGAAAATATGATATTCAAATTTTCCTCGGAGGACCCGAGACCAACTACGTACGTCAATTTCTTAAAGGAAAGGATCGGGGAACTCGCATATGCTCTTAAATGACATCTTTATATATAATAATCAACCTATAACCACCTGTGAAAAACATAAATAAATCAGAAA
This sequence comes from Chaetoderma sp. LZ-2023a, assembly GCA_034401795.1. Taxonomy (NCBI): domain Eukaryota; kingdom Metazoa; phylum Mollusca; class Caudofoveata; order Chaetodermatida; family Chaetodermatidae; genus Chaetoderma; species Chaetoderma sp. LZ-2023a. Next base: position 69,477,950 of record CM067366.1, on the reverse strand, counting down.
AATTAGAAAAAGCTGCTAAATACGATTTATGTGATTCTGGTGGGAACCAATTAGTGACGCGGCTGGACCTATGCGCTCTGGTGTATGCCGAGCGAATAAATAATACCCGCTCCAGCCGGTCATATAATCTCAGTTATTTTCGCGCTAAGCTGATTAGCCACTACGTCACACAGGTAAAACACTGTCTAGTTTCAAAACAATTTGACTGAAAGCCGTTGTTTCCAGAGACATTCAGTCACACGAATTTCAAAATATTCAGTAAGCATCATATTGCCGGCTAGGAAACCAGCAGTGTATTTTGAAAACTTTTTGACCGAAATTTGTTGCTTCAACCAGAAAAAGTAAAACTTTCAAATATAACGTTTTCAAAAGCATCAATAGTAAGTTATCAGTAGTGAGTTAATCGCTCTACATCGGCGCTTATAGAGAATACTATTCCTACCGCTTACAAAACTATATTCAGGTGTGCTTTTGTTATATTCGGGTAGGCTTATGCAGTATACCTGCACACACATTTGACACACGGTTGAGTGCGAAGCACCAGCTAAGTACCTCATTGGCTCCAAGTTAAGCGCTCCTATATTTAGTAAATGCTTTTTCTCAAATAATCCTGATTCATTTCCATTTTTTACCGATGGTAGTTTATTTAATATTGTATGAAATTATCAATAAACATCATTTGTTATTTCCCTTTTTCCCCTCCTTTAAAAATACGGTCTGACCTGTTCTCTCTGAGAATCAAATTTTCTGCGTTTTCACGGTGGATAACTTCCGCCCACCCCACCCCATCGGCCTATATATTATTCGAGTTTGTAATCCCCTTCCAACTCACCCACACCCCTTCCAACCCCACCCACACCCAGACCAACACACCCACCCCTTCCAAAGTAAAAATGGGTCATGTCCCTCCGAACGACATCACAAAATAGCTATGACTATTTAGACGGCTGTAGCGCAGCGTAGCATCCTTTAAATCACTTAGCCATAAAACCAAATACGAAGAATAATTTTCATTTTAATAGATATTCTGCTAAATATGGTAAAAACTAATGGAGGATTCCAGTTTAGTCATTAATCTTGTGACGTCATAATCAACTATGTGACCTGCAGGAAGATATTATAATCAATTACATCATGAATGACGTATCATGAATGACGTCGCTAAGGTCTTCACGAACGCTTAATTGATGCCGGACTTTCTTAGACCTCTTTCCCATTGCCTAATCCTGTTTAACTATTTCGTGTAATATGCGGGTTAATATCTAGCCGATATATCGGTTTGCATTCACACTGGTGGAAGCTCGTCCCGGACTGGACGGTGGTGCTATCCGGTGGACAGCCAGGGTAACATGATGACCGTAGCGCTACCTGGCAGACAGTGAGAGAAAATGCTGACGTTAACACTACCTGGCAGATTTTGATGGAATAGGCTGCGTTCACATAGGGAAGCAATAGCGATATATCGGTAGATAAACCGCCGGTTTTGTGGGATTAAATTTCGAAATAAATGACGTATTTATTCCGGTACAAGAGCCGGTTCATTGAGAACGCTAGCCGATATACCTGCTATTTACCGAAATAATGGCTGTATGAGAACATGGCCTAAGCGTTGTTGTACGAATTGTATGTCTGCCATTTAATAAATTAACTAATTTGACTGGGTACTGTTAGGCAGCAACAACAACCAGTCGAATTAGTTTCAAAATATCCAACCGCTTACCTGTATAGCTTTCTAGAAATTGATAGTTAGGAAGCGCAGGGATCGATCGATCCCAAGACGGGCGAAATGTGGGTGTAGCTTAGCTAGAGATGGGCGGGGCATAGTTAAAACTGGATTCATCCATTCCCTATGGAACTAATTAAGTGTTACCTATGCTATCAATATATTACAATTAGGCCTACCCCCTTGAACCCTGAATTCCCATAATCTCAAACTCCAGGTAGCTATACAGGTAAGCTGTTAAATATTTGGAAACTAATTAGACTATGAGCTGTTGTTGCTCTACTCAGCAAAGGCCTCCAATCAAATTAGTTTCACAATATTCAGCAAATTATGCAGCCTGTTAAATTAAATTATAATGATTTATCAAATTCGGTATTTCGGGCTCAAAAGGTTAAAAAGTATATTCGACATATTCACCACCGTGCAGGAAGGCCTATGCTGATATACTGTTGAAGTTCTTTCTCTCTGGCGTTTAACGGTTGTGAACGACGCAATATTACGTCCAAGCAAAGCGTGGAACAAGAAGAAACGCTCCTCAGATGGAGTGTCGATTTTAATTAACAATATTAATCAATACGTGGTTTTCTAGGTTTTAGTGTCCGCATTCTGCAGTGTATTGTCCAGTTAGTTTCTTTTTATGGACTCATGGAAATTGCTTTGTGCGCACGTTGTGATGTACGCACGTTGTTTCATTTTATTGCGGGTAATGTAGCGAAGGGAATTGAGAAGAATTTGACGATGACAGAACGTAATACAATGTTGTAAATAAAGTTTAGCTGTTCATAAAAAGAATGAATAGGGCCTATTTTTAAACTTTATATTTGGACGAATTCTTCAAACGATGTACGTTTATAGTATGGCGAACAATAGACCCTTTCCCACATTAGCGTATTCTGGGGAAATATTTCCCCAGAATGCATTGTGTTTACCACTTCTGGCTGTAACTGTGTCCTTGGAAAGCTAGGACAAGTTTCTATACATTTCTGTATTAGTTTTTATAGTTTTGCAGAATTTAATACGGTTAATTGCAACTTTAAAATAGCCCCTATTGTCCACTTGATTTAATGAATCTAGGTATAATGGTGTATTCTATATACGCAAATACCTCAGTGAAAACTTTACAAAAATTAAAAAAATTAAATTAATCTTTAGGCAATTAAATGCGCTTTCACATGGTGTATGACGTAAACAATATAGTGATTTTAGCTTATCATAGGAACGGTTTAAAGTGCGGTGTATTTTTGCGCAACAATAACTCAATGCGGGACAGTTGCTTGTTGGCGTCATAACCAGCCAACAATTGATTTAAAGGCAATCTCTGCGAAATGACGTCAATGTTTCAACAAGCGGACCGTGACGCTTAACCTGTTCATGACTATGCTGCCCAAAAACCAGCCTATGCAGTGGTCTTGAGGTATGCCCATTTGCAAGCCAAAAGAAGACTAACCAAGCCAGTCATTCCAGTGGTAAATTTTCAAAAATAGTCTTCTCTTGGCCTGCAAATGGACATTCAACAAGGAAATATTTTATTTTCTTGACCAAATTTAGTCATTAAAGGGTCCGTGAGCTTACATATACTTCATTCTAAAGGAATTTCAACATATTTGATACAATGGTCCGTTCCAATGTATCCACCCATCATATGACGTCATGATCAACCACGTGACGTATAGAATGACGTCAGAATCAGTGAAGGCATTATGACGTTATGAATGACGTAGACAAGTACGTCGCGAACGTGTAGTTGAAGACAGTCTATGCGTTGTTATACGAATTGTATGTGTTTACTATTTAATAAATATCCTGTTGAATATTTTGAAACTAATTTGACTGGGCGCTGCAGCCAGTCAAATTAGTTACAAAATATTCAACAACTCAACTGTATAGTTTTCAGGAAATTAATAGTCAGCGCATTCGGGGATCGATCAGTCCCAACACGGCGAAATGTGGGTGGAGCTTGGCTAGTGATGGGCGGGGCAAAGCTAAGAGTGGAAATGTTAGTTAGCTGACGATAATTCATAATATATTGGCTGAATAGTGTATTACTTGTTGCAATACGGAAACTATAATCTAATTGATGCACTCAATTATAGAGGTAAACGCCCGCACCATCCTGAACTAACTTCCCCTGGATGCATGACCCACGAAATGTATAACGCTTCTGATACACCTCGTAGCTTTAGCGTAATATGCACATATACGAGGGAGGGAATAGTTTTGAGAATACACTCATCAGCAATTTATTTAATGTTCATTGAACTACGAAAAGTAGGTCACAGTGACCTATTTTTTTCAGACATAACATATGTATAAATATAATGCATGTTTGGTTACTGTGAACAAAACTCTCTTCAAACCTCAGACAAGACAAGAATTTTTTATGATATTCACTGAAATCATATAATGTAGGACAGGATGACCTACTTTGGCATGTGACACTCCTTTACCATACAATGCATCCATGCACCAATCTACGGCCCGGGCAGGAATGCCCTATAATATTCACTGAGCCATGAAAAAAAGGGCATACTGACATACTTATGAGATGTGACACACCTTATGGTAAAATACATCCATTTCATTTCATTTCATTTATTTAATACGCTCAGGTCACAAGGTGACATGTGGGGTCCGTTACGATGTTACATACACCATATACGAGGTTTAGTACACGATATATGAAAACCTCTTAGAAGTCAGCTTGGACACTGATTTTCCATGATATCCAGTCCACCGTGGAAAAGAGGTCACGCAAACCTATTTGGTACGCATTTAGGCTATGATTTAAACATATAAGAAGTTTGGTGACAATAGGTAAAAGTTTTGAAACGATAGTCAGGATAAAAATGTTCAATGCTATTCAGTGAGTATAGACAAGTAGGTCATACTGACCTAGTTTTGATATATGACACACGATTTGCCTACAATGCATCCACAGACCAAATTTGTTTAATGTATACGAAAACCTCTTTAAGCTACCGTCCGGTCAAGCATTTTCTATGATGTTCAGCGAAGATCGATGTTCAGTGAACCTTGTAAAGTAGGTCACATAGACCTACTTTTGATACAGGGCATACCATTAACCCAAAATGCATGATCATCTATACACCAGCTTTCGTTACTGCATATGAAAGATTAATAATCTACTGTTTATTCCAATGGGAAAAATTATCTTTGACCTATATTATCTAGAAACTAGATCTTATGTGGGTTCTACTTATGGCCAAAGGTGGGTGTGTGTGTGGGGGGGGGGGGGGTGTGGGGGAGTTCCCCACTCACCAAGTTCGAAGGCAATAGCTCTAAATATGACAAAACGTATCACCGAAATGTTATCTTTCCACATTGGGCCCTATCCTTAAGAAAAAGTTCAAGATGGATAACTATGCTGGTTTTCATGGAGTAAGCTTCATTTTCGCAATGCAGATATTAGATGCTCACAGGAACGTTTGACCAGGTTTTATCGAAATCTATCCAGAGATAACGAAACGTGCCCCCCCCCCCTTATGGGCGACACAAAGGCAGACGGACAAATAGACTCAGGTATTGGTTGGTCGTTATAGCTCAGCTGACTAACGAGACCACCTAACTAGCAATGGCGTATAAATGCAAACGATTTTATATCCACTCTTTGATACGGTATGGAGAACTGGTCTGTGGTAGGCCTACAAGCTAATTAAATGCAACATAACAGGAAAATGCTTCAAAATTGTACATAGCATGTATAAATCTATTAAATCCTTTGTTAGCCTCAACCATTGTGATTCAGACTGTATGATTAGCAATATTGGGGTAAGGCAAGGCGAGAATCTCTCACCTTTCCTTTTTTCTATTTTCTTAAACGACTTGTAGGAATATCTACACGACAATGAATCTTTTGGTCTTACATCTATTAATGACATGGCAGAGGGGAATCTAAATCTATGTGTACGCCTCGCCATACTGTTATATGCCGACGACACGGTCATAATGGCAGACACACCAGAAGCATTGCAACACGCACTAAATAGATTTCATAGTTACTGTATCCATTGGAAGCTACAAATAAATACCACAAAAACAAAAGTAATGATATTGCCCAAGAGAAAAATAAACAACCCACCTAAGTTCTTAATGGGAGGGCAGGAGCTTGAAATAGTCGATGAATACATCTATCTCGGAATTCAAGTGAAATCAAATGCCACGTTTTCAAGTTGCAAAATTCGAAACTGTAAACAGGGAACAAAAGACATGTATGCATTACTCAGATTAATGAATACGATATCCCAATAGATCTACAAATTGTACTTTTTGAAACGATGGTAGTGCCTATTCTTTTATATGGATCAGCAATATGGAGATTTGAAAATACTAACTTAATAGAATCATGTCAATTGAAATTCTTTAAATGTATATTAAATCTAAAGAAAAGCACACCTAATGTCATGGTGTATGGCGAACTAGGAAGAGTGCCACTTGACATCCAAATACAATGTAACATGATACGATTTTAGGCCGGGTTAGTAAATGGAGGTTATAGGAAATTATCGTCAATGCTTTTCTTCACGTGTCTAGGTTGTATATCAAGAACCCAAATTCAAGTTAAACGGATGGAAAAGTAAAAGCCATTCTGGAAATAACGGGGCAATTGTACATATTTTTGGCAGAAACTGTAAACACTGGACAGGTAGTTCAGCGAACAAGACATGCTTTAAAAGCGGCAGTATGTAGAAAAATGGACACAACTCATACATGATTCAACACGGCTAACGTTCTATAAAGAAATAAAAACAAAATTTGAATTCGAAGACTATTTTAAAATATTACAATATAGAGAAGCTATAATCTTTTGTCATTTCAGAACCTTGAACCATCAACTCGCAATAGAATCTAAAAGGTGGGTGGGTATTGACAGGGAGGAACGACTTTGTAATACATGTAACGTAGTAGAAACAGAAATACATTTTCTGTTGCGAAAGATACACAGAAAAACCCCAATTTATGCCTGATTACTATGTAAGGCAGAACACAACAGAGAAAACTCAAGGCCTGTTTGCGATCTGTAACAAACCAATACTGAATAGGTTATGCAAATATCTGCGGCTCTCAAAGAAAAAAGACAGCTCTGCTCAACAACAACAACAACAACAACAACAACAGCAGCAGCAGCAGCAGCAGCAGCAGCAACAGTAGCAGCAACAACAACAACAACAACAACAACAACAACAACGACAACGACAACGACAACGACGACGACGACGACGACGACAACAACAACAACGGTATTAGGAGCACCTCGAACACACACCTCTCTACTACGACCAACGCAACAGCCACGGCTCCAGCACCAATATGCTACAAGCATCACCACCACAACCACCACCACAACAACAACGATGACAGCGACAATACAATCGACAACGACAAAGATGTTGACAACGACAAAGAAAAAGATTTTAAAAACAAAATATTTCAAAGACGCAACAGCTAATCACGAAATAAATATTATTATTAATTATTATTATTATTATTATCATTATTATTATTATTATTATTATTTGGTGTGTAAATGGCCTGTGTGAATAAAGAAAACTGAAACTGAAACTGTTATGTAGCATCTCCCCTCCGTCTCACTCGTCCTTTAATTCGCGTCACTCGTAAGATTTATACAATCTAAGAGGCTAGTGACACCACGCGCAGTGATGCTTGAAATTGCGTTATTTGTCCTTCCTCGCCATATCCGCTAATCCATGTTGTTTCCATCATTATTATGCGCATCTCATTATTCGACACGCATGGCTGACTTTTAAAAAAACTAATTTTATTTACCAATTCAAGAGTTGTGTTTTGTTACCAAACTAGAGGCTCTGACCCTAAGGTGATTCAGATTGTGTCTAAAATATGGCATTCGGGAGATCAGATTATAGATTTTGTCACCCTGTGTAACAGATGACTCGGGTCGTGATTTCTTCATTGCGCACACAAATATGGATTTTCGCTACAACTGGGCGAATAAATGCTGACTTCATATTTTAAAGCGGTGTTGCTGGTAACCGTTGCTGTCTATGGACAGGAATACTGCTTTAAAATTTACGTCAGTAATTATGTTATTGCAGACTCCCCAAGCCATATGCACGCAATCTGATCATTCAGAAATGCAGGGGCTTATCCCAGGTATACCACTAGCCTCGGGATTTAATGGACAGTTTAAAGTTTTGATCGACGACAAACGTCAGGACGATAAGAAGCTAGGCAATAATGATGCCGTAGATATACTTGATTACGTTTATACCTGTTTATGTTTGTCTGTGTGAACACCAACAACAAAACATCGACATTGTGACGCAAGAACACAAACAACAGCGCGTGGACGCCTCTGTTTATTTTTAATAGATTTCAGACCAGAATTGTACAAAGAGTATCCTATCAATTAGGATATTTGGTATTCCACTGTATAATCTATAGTCTAGCTATACATTCTCACCACCCTTCAACATATAGGCGCCAGCGAACACTGTATAGTGAGAATAGAATGATGTGCCCTACATCAAATATTTACTCTTAGCAATATTATTATTATATTCATCGTCGACGTCGTCGTCGATGTTGGCATCCACATTATTTGTAGTACTTGACGTTGTGTAAGACGGATACGCGTAAATATGTTGTCGCCTTCGTGAAAAATCGAAACTTCGATTTGAAAAGTAATTTCTGCAGCCTCCGATGTTTGTTGGAAAACAGCATATTAGGAACTTAAATTCTACCACTGGTAGAATTTCAGTTCGTAATATGTTGTTTGCAAGCAAACATCGGTGCTGCTGAATCCCACACCCATATCCCCACACTCCTTACAGCCCACCCCCACACAACACTCATCCCACCACCATCGCACCCACCCAACGAGCACACCGCTCCCCAGATTCAGTATTGCAAATGCCAGAGCTAATCAGAACATGATTAATCTTTGCATAGCTTCAAGAAAATGTCAGGTTAGTGCAACAGCTGTGAAAAGCGTAATTAAACTGGTGCCCATTTGGAAAACGTCTTTTCTGGATGTTGTTTCTTTCAAGTTCAGATAAAACAAGGACTAGATACTGGAAGCCAACAATTCATATATCAGAGAATATTTATCAGATGGATTTAATAAAGAGTACGTTGATTAGTAAAAGTAGCAAATTAACCCCCTGAGTTTCACGTGTTGTGAGGACTTACGTTTAACCCTTATCAGCCTGATGTCAATATTCTATATTTTACTGTGTCATTGGTCTAAATTTTTCAACAATTTTGGTGGTCGATGTTGCTGTCAACGACAGCACCCTCCTCTACCAAATTTGTTGGAAAATGCCCATCAGTTCAGGTTTTAATTTAATTAGAAGCTTAATTTTTTACATCAGAGTGGTAATAATTGAGGGGACATATTTTACAACAATCTTGTTCCCAGCCACTTAGATTCGGTCATTAGGATTTTGAATTGCCTTCAGGTAATGCTCATTGGAGTGTGTGTTACTAAGCAGCATACATAGACAATCAACAATAGAGCTTCTTGCTGGTAGTAATGTATAAAAATATGGCCTAAGTATTTTATTCAAATAAATATTGATTTTGAATACAAATCTGAGCCAATGGTACAATTATATCGATGTTTGATACAGTATTGTGAGGAAATATACGATTCAGACACTTCTAAAAGATCAACCTGAACAACTATCATGTCTGATTCAGGCACTTCTACCAGATCAACCTGAACAACTATCATGTCTGATTCAGGCACTTCTACCAGATCAACCTGAACAACTATCATGTCTGATTCAGGCACTTCTACCAGATCAACCTGAACAACTATCATGTCTGATTCAGGCACTTCTACCAGATCAACCTGAACAACTATCATGTCTGATTCAGGGGCACTTCTACCAGATCAACCTGAACAACTATCATGTCTGATTCAGGCACTTCTACCAGATCAACCTGAACAACTATCATGTCTGATTCAGGCACTTCTACCAGATCAACCTGAACAACTATCATGTCTGATTCAGGCACTTCTACCAGATCAACTTGAACAACTATCATGTCTGATTCAGGCACTTCTACCAGATCAACCTGAACAACTATCATGTCTGATTCAGGCACTTCTACCAGATCAACCTGAACAACTATCATGTCTGATTCAGGCACTTCTACCAGATCAACCTGAACAACTATCATGTCTGATTCAGGCACTTCTCCCAGATCAACCTGAACAACTATCATGTCTGATTCAGGCACTTCTATCAGATCAACCTGAACAACTATCACGTCTGATTCAGGCACTTCTATCAGATCAACCTGAACAACTATCATGTCTGATTCAGGCACTTCTATCAGATCAACCTGAACAACTATCATGTCTGATTCAGGCACTTCTACCAGATCAACCTGCACAACTATCATGTCTGATTCAGGCACTTCTATCAGATCAACCTGAACAACTATCATGTCTGATTCAGGCACTTCTACCAGATCAACCTGCACAACTATCATGTCTGATTCAGGCACTTCTATCAGATCAACCTGAACAACTATCATGTCTGATTCAGGAACTTCTACCAGATCAACCTGCACAACTATCATGTCTGATTCAGGCACTTCTATCAGATCAACCTGAACAACTATCATGTCTGATTCAAGCACTTCTACCAGATCAACCTGAACAACTATCATGTTTGATTCAGGCACTTCTACCAGATCAACCTGAACAACTATCATGTCTGATTCAGGCACTTCTACCAGATCAACCTGAACAACTATCATGTCTGATTCAGGCACTTCTACCAGATCAACCTGAACAACTATCATGTCTGATTCAGGCACTTCTACCAGATCAACCTGAACAACTATCATGTCTGATTCAGGCACTTCTACCAGATCAACCAGAATAACTATCATGTCTGATTCAGGCGCGTCCGCAGTTGGGGTATGAGATGCAGTTTGCATCCAACCCAATCTAGGTCGAGGCAAATCAATTCCTGTCCCCCCCCCCCACCCTCCATCCACTCCCCCCCCCACCGGCCCCTGCAAACAAGAGAACCATATCCAAACAACACCTCACCTACACATATTATGTGTCCAATTTATTTTAAAAATACTGTCTGAAATGGCTTCTCAGAGAGTCTAGCTTTTAGCATTTCCCCGGGGAGGCACCCGGACCCCCTACTTTTTCGGAGCACCACCTCTCTTAAACCATTCACCAATTGTATCCCAAATGCTCTCCACATGCCCGTAGTTTACCAAAATCCCCGTCCCTCCCCCCATCTCCAGGCCTTCACTACCAAAAAGGGGGGACGCACCAGTACTGATTACGATATTTTGATACTCGTCATGCGCCGATAATGAGCCTCACTGTCAAATATGAAATCGAACAGGATAGAAGGCCACCTAACGTTAGGCTAATCTCCAGGATAGTCTGTGCAATTCCTCAAATAACCTAGGTAAATCAGTAAATTGCAAGTAGGCTAATATTTGTAATACTTCTGCGATAAAAGCACCGCCAAAAAGTCTTTTGATTGGCATTTTGAAAATGAGAACGTAGATCGATACTTGACTGAAATATCAGATAAATGGGTGAATCTCGTTTTAGCTATGCCCCGCTCATCTCTAGCTAAGTTCCACCCACGCTTTGCCCGTCTTGGGATCAATCGATCGCTACACTCCCTGAATCTCCATTTCCAGATAACTATACAGGTAAACTGTAAGGTAAGTTGTTGAATATTTTGAAACTAATTTGACTGGGTTTGGCAGCAACAGCGCCCAGTAAAATTAGTTTCAAAATATTCAACAGAATGGTTATTAAATAGTAAAGACATACAATTCGTTCAACTTGACGGACTATTACACGTTTAAGTCGGACTAAATCGCGCCAATCATAACGTAATTGATTACGACGTCAACCTGCATGTCACGCAGTTGATGATGACGTCATATGATTGGCTGAAAGACTGGATTCCTGTATTGCATCTCCATGAAATATCGTTCAGAATGAGACAAACATCTCATCCTGTAAACTTGACGCTGTGAGATGAGTAAAGATGTTTGGCTTCCCATTGCTGATTCAGATTTACCATTGTTGTTTCGATGTTTATAGACTTTTGCTAATCATCCAGGTCCTCGTTGCCGACGTCATACCTAATAAAGGGATCCAGTTATGCCCCGCATATTGTTATCAGCGCCCAGTCAAATTAATTTCGAAATTGTCGACAGAATGTTTATTAAATAGCGCCCAGTCAAATTAGTTTCAAAATATTCAACATAATGTTTACTAAATAGGAAAGACACATAATTCGAACACTTGACGGACATTTCAATGTTCATGGCAGACCAAGATACGTCGCCATTCATTCATTCATTCATTCATTCATTCATTACGCGTTATAATTGTGAGGTCAGCCTAGCTGTGACGTAATTGATTATGACGTCATATACTTGAGTGGCAGATCGGATCGCTCCATTGAAAGCACTAATGTCTAGATATAGAATATAACTGACACACAATTAATTAAGCCATAACTAACATTAATGTAATCTGTGCCACGTGATTAATATAACAGCATAATTAAACTGTTTTTGATGTTGAAAGATACTGAGGTAACGTACTGGTATTCTGTCTCTGTCCCTATGCCGGCCCATCTCTAGCTAATCTCCAATCACACCTCGCCCGTGATGGGATCGCTCGATCTCTGGACTTCCTGACTATCAATTTCCAGAAAACTATACAGGCAATCTGTTGAATATTTTGAAATTAATTGTACTGGGTGCTGCAACAGTACCCAGTGAAATTCGTTTCAAAATATTCACAGCACGTTTATTAAATAGTAGAGACACACAATTCGTACAACGTGTCGGACTATTAAGAGTTAAAGACAGGCCATATAGAATCGTTTATGACGTAATGATCATGACGTCATTCTACACGCCACTTAGCTGATTATGACGTCACATGACGTCATTACTATGGAATGTTCCATTATATTTTATATGACCATTTTGTGGGATTGAGGCTATAATCACAATATTCTAGCCACGATTTGATATGGAAACTATGTACCGGTATTTAGTAATCACGACACCAGAAAACAAAACAAGAACTAGTCAAGTACGAGTATATGGTGAATAAATAGCAATTATACAAGATGTTCCACTCTTTCAAAGAACTAACGATTGGCCGCAGATTTTGTATCTGAGAGCTTGGAAAATCGCTATCAAGAACAATTATTACCATGCAAAGATTTCCGTGGAGAATGCTCTTTGAGCGGTGACGCCATTGTTTAACAAGGATATGGCGGTCTGGCCCATAATGCACTCGAGTGGCACTAAGGACATGTCCAATTTCATCTCGTCATTTCAAATATTGCGCTAGCGTGGATGATGAATCGTCGCTTGTTTGTTATGGGCAAGTAACTCCCTTGGCCTCCTCATCGCCCAGACTCCTCTCATCAGCCGTTTGACCTTTCTTCAGAAATTACAGATCTAATGCATCGATTTCTCCTGGGACGTGCAGCTTTGCAATCCCACAGACATTGCTAACATTGAGGAGAAAGGTGAATAGGGACTAGCCGCGTCGACGTTGTAACTAAATGTATCGGGAAGCTGTTGCAGTTCACCCTGCTTGTCAGGGGAACTGCAACAGCTTTCGCTAACATGTGCAAAACACGTGTGGTTTAATTATTGCTAGAGAATTACAAACAATAGAGTGACTACCG